>CM076570.1:1336318350-1336382726 GCA_034641835.2 Pinus albicaulis | reverse complement strand
TTCTCTCTGTGGAGAGTTTTTCGTCTGGGTGAAATTTCAGAAATGTGTTTTCTTCTCAGGTTAAACAATATTTTTCGTTTGTATTAGGCATTTTAAAGTTAAAATTCTAAATATTAGACCATTCAAGGTGTCCTCATGGAGCATTGTCTCCATGCGGTGAAGAAAGTGGAGACGAAGAGCTTTATGTGGCACCAAACAACACTAAATTTGTTGTTGGAATAATAGGACAATTTTTTTTCTTATTGGCCTTGATGGTGTCGTGAAGAAGGTTAGTACACCTTGTAACCTACAAAAACTCCCTACTCTCTTTTTTCGGCTCGAGCTTCTTCCTTGATTGTTTGGAACCATGACAGTAAACAAAGGCTTCAAAAATTATCGCAAGTGATACACATCCGACTTTCTCCCTAAGAAAGACTCCTTTGCTGTAATCATACGAAGCATCTGATTCTCCAATTAGACTGATGTGTTACATGCTTCTTTCCACAAATGCAGTGGAAGACCTTGGTCATGTAGCATAAATCTTGATTCTCCCACAATGCTCTAGTTCTTCCTCTCAACTAAGCTACACATATATTGAAGTTGTACACAACTTCAACCTCCATATGCGCAACTTTTGTATATACTCATATCTTCTGTATATGTGCAACATTTGTATATGCATATAAACAGAATATATGTGCATATATGAAACTTGCCCATATACATAATATATACAATCTATAAGATATGCATATATACAAGATATGTGCATATGCACATATATTTAATGTGTTCATCTTTGTTTGATAAATATTCCCCCTTGGGTGGTCCCATGTGTTTATGGTACTTTGATACCCAATTATGTACATTTATATCCTAGCATGCTTTTGAGGTGAGCTCCATTTTTGTTAAGCTAAGAGAGATCAAACATCTTTTTGTCAATCATTGACAGCTTGGTAAACTATGTTGTCAAGATTATGGGACTTATGTTACAAATCTTTTGTTTTGAATCCTTTATCATTTTCCATCTATGATTTCCATGTTGCAAGTATGGGCCATGGGATTGCTTAGGATCCTATCAAAGGGTGTTATCTCAAACTTATTTCAATAGGGCCAGTTGCTTGAGAGGATTTTTTTGGATATATCATAAATGTTGTAATGTTATGTCCACCCCCCCACCCACAAAGAACCCCACAAAGAATATTTTGAGGTAACTATCTCGTTATGGTACTCGAAGGACCCAAATTTTTTTTTAAGCTAGTAGGACTATTACTCTTTATTTAGTATTACTATGCTAACACAATTCTCAAACTCTAGTTTTACGTGCTCAAGATACCATTTTTTTCAAGTTCATAGGGACAAGTAAGTGTCAAGTGCTATAACTATTTATATACCAAAGATTTTCCAACAATAGTGCTCAATCAAATATTTCACAAAACCAAGTGAGGATACACCATACCTTTAGCCATACTACCTAATTTCCAAGTATGCAAAAGTTATCTCTCCAATCACTCTTCTTGATGTACTATAATAACAAGATGACCATAGGTTTGGATAAATTTAGTTTAAGGTGATTTTGATATATCCTAAGGTACATGGAATGTAATTATGCATACATGCATTGTCTCATGTGTAACTATTTGAAAGGGTACAAAAAGAGGCTAGAAGGGTGTTCAATCATATGAAACAAATTATGCTTTCTACATGTATTGTTTCCCAACCATAGATATACTCACCAAACAAAATATATCTATGTTATTTTAAGATTAGAACATGTCGCCTATTTGTTTTTTTTCTAAAATTTAAGTCTTCAGCAGCTTAAGAAAGAACTCTAATACCATTTCTATTGTTCCTTAACCCTTAGACTTAAAATACAAACTACATATGTCATAAGTCAAATTAAATCTATTGGAAATAAGGAGGTTTTCCATCTTCTATATCAAATATCTTTTGTATGTGTGCATATACAAAAGTTGTGTATATAAGGAATATATGCACTTATATGGAAGTTGTGCATATATGGAAGATATGTGCATATATATAAGTTGCGCATATACAAAGGGTTCGTATATACAGAGGTTGAAGTTGTGCATGACTTCTGTATATGAGCATATATGGAAATTGTACATTTATGGTAGTTGTACATATAAACTACTTGCGCATATACTAAATCTACACATATCTTCCATATATGTACAACTTCCATGTATGTGCATATATTCCATATATGCACAATTTTCGTATATGAGTATATCTTCTGTATATGTCCAACTTTCGTATATGTGAATATCTTTCATATATGTGCAACTTTTGTATATGCACATATACAGAAGCTTTGTGCCAATTTAGTAATATGCATATAGAAGCTTTGTTCAACTTCCGTAATATGCATATACAATAGTATCTATATATACACAACTTCTATATATGTGCATATATTTTTTATATTCACATATATTCCATAGATGAAAACATCCTCTGTATTTGCACATCTGTCTAGTAGGTAACACCTCAAAATGTATTGCATATTTCATTAAGACATATCACAAATATATACATGGAGGGAGAGGCTCTTGGGCTTCATCTCCTAGTGTCTCTTCATTTCCTATTCTCCTTATTTTCTACTTACACTATTTTATAAAAATTCCCTAATCCCAAAGATTAGGTGCCAAAATTTTCATTAGTATCATGATTAGTAAGTGATGACTTTGATACCAACTCAATAAAATATAAATTACGTGTGTTTCTTAGTGAAGTCCAAAATGGTTGGATATGTGTAAGGGTATGAAAATTCCAATGACATTGACTATGCTAGAGAGTAGTCAATATATTCAATATGATTTTTTTCTTTTCCATGTTCCTCAACTCGTAAACTCCTCTTGGATTATCCCCATATATTATCTATAACGAGCTTATTCCGGTTTTTATGTCATGAGAGTCACTATAGGGAAATTTAGTGTAACACCCTCTTCCCACATCTACTTAATTGACCAGCCACCAGGGGTAAATGGTGGGCTGGATGCAGGTGTTATTGATAAGCTTTCAAATTTTGAAACTATTTCTTCAAAATTGGGTGGATTTCTTCTCGTTTTTTATTTGGAGTATTAGTCATCAACTTCCAAATTTACTTACATAAAACCCAAAATGCATTAAAACCCAGTTCATAATATTTACCTAAATGGCCAAACCACAATTGTATAAACTATATGGAATGCAACAACAATGGAACAACACATAGAAAATACTCACAATTTCCTCTCTTAGTTGATTTAATGATGGACCAAACCACATTAAATCCTTTTCTATAAAACTATCACGTCCAAACTTGAGTTTAAAGCACATGCATCTAATTATGCGAAAACCGTTGGATCAATGATCTTGATACGAGGCTGTTAGATTAGTTAAATGCTGGACGGTCATCTTAAATTATAAAATCAGATTTTACAAAATATCGCATCCATTTAAGAGGTTATATAACGCGCAACTTCTTATGTGATATCCATCGATTCTTCTTAATGGACGGTTCTCCTGCTTCCAAGTCTCTGTTTAATAGATTTAAGGTCTGGTTGAATATTAAACTCCCTGCAATTTAAAATGCGATTATGTCGGATCAAAAATCAATGGGTTTGATTTCTCTTGGATTCTTTACGCATTCAGTTATCCCATTTCTTCAAATTCACCATATTTGAGACTCCTGCAAGGTTATTCCTCTAAAAACCACATATTTGGCATATCAACAACTTATAACTTTTAAATCAATAATTCAAGTAAACCATTCTGCTTTCTCTGTGATGCGGAATTTAGTGAAAATATACACACAGGAATTGATTAAACAAAATTCTACTAGAATCCAAACTCAAAAGTATTTCGAAGGAAAATAAAACCTCTGGTATTTGACAATCATGCCTTGATTACTCTGAATTTCAAAGAAATATCAATTTCTACCATTCAATCCTTCTACAGCCAAAATCCTCTTTCACACTTTCTAAACTTACATAAATAGTGTTCATACAACTATTCAGATCCATTTCAGAGGATCGAATTTTTCCAATTTGGGATCAAATCCTACTGCACGATATTATCCCTAAATCTATCAACTAGAAACTAAATACAATGAATCTAATACAAGCAATTCAAATCCCTGCGTACTGGTCAAACTCTATCTACTCAAACTGTAAATTTCCAGCTAAAGGAACCCACTCCTTTGCTTGTAAACGTTTTTTGTATTTTTGGAATAAAAATGAAGTCTTTTTCCTCGAGGTCTCATGCTCTTGCATCAGACTCCTGAGGAAAAATTTCTTCATGGGCTCATGTCCATGAGTTTCCCTACAGAACTGCCTAATTTCTTTAGCATGGTTTTTGTCATCCACACAGCCTATGCAATTGGTTGATCTTTCCACTTGACCAAATACTGAAAATATTTCCATCCTCTTGTCTTCTTAGACAATCTTTTGTCTAAAATCTTCTATGGCTACAATTTCTTTGTTGTGGGTAACTGTTTAAACCAATTTATCTCTTCTTTGTCTTCAGTTGTATCATCTGTGTCTCTGTCTTCATACCTGTACAAATCAGCAACATTGAAAATTGGAGATATTCCAATGTCAAGGGGTAATTCAATTTCATATACATTTGCAAAAAAAAATTTCAATACTCTGAATGCATTAGGGGAATTTTGAGGTCTAAAATGGGCCTCCTAGGGAAATTAGAAAATAATAGTGGAAATAATAAAGTAAGATTTTATTACATCATCAAATTTTAAGAGAAAAAAGAAAAAATCTACTTTTTCAACTCGTATTTTCAGCTTATCTCCCAAAGTTTTTACTTACATTTAGAGTCGGGGTACTCGTTGGATGCAAAAATTGATTCCTCATCCAAGGAGTGTCCATGTTTCATAATTTTGATGGATCCTTCTACATGAAAAAAGAAAAATACATGAAAAACGTGATTGCAATCACGTTTTCCATGTATTTCTCATTTTTCATGTAGTAGGGTCCATCAAACGTATGCAACATGGGTACTCCTTGGATGAGGAATTAAATTTTTCATCCAACAAGTACTCCCACTTGAAATTTGAGTAAAACATTTGGGAGATAAATTGAAAATATGAGTTGAAAAAGTAGTTTTATTATTTTATTATTTTTAAAATTTTTACCCTTTTACTTAAAAAATGGTGAATCATCCCCCATGGTTGAGATCATCATATTGAGTCCTATTGGTTCTTATAAAGTTTATTTGGGTTGTACACTTTTCTTAGGAGGCCCATTTTAGACCTCAAAATTCCCCTAATGGTCCAATTTTCTTAAATTTCAACTTATTATATGCCCTTTTTGGAAATATTTCCTTCCTTAGGTGTGCTAAAACCAAATCTCCAACCTCAAAGTTAACTTCTCTCTTCTTTAAAATATGCTCTGATTTTGTACTTAATGTGGCTATCTCGTAATTGTTGTTTTAGCTGTTTATGTATTTCTCGAATTTCTGAAGAAAAATCTTCTCCTTTAGCACTTCTCATCTCTGCCTTTCCCAAATTTCTTAGTTCATATACTCCTCTTCGGCGCATTCCATAAATTATATGAAATGGACTCTACTCGGTACTCCTGTTAGGAGAGTCAATATAATCATATTCAGCTTGTGCCAAAATCTGATCCCACTGTTTAGGATGTTTACCTGCAAGGCTTCTCAAAAGATTACCCAAGCTTACATTTCACCACCTCAGTCTGTCCACCAGTCTAAGGATGATAAGCTGAGCTGAAACTTAGTTTATTACCAATATTTTTCCACAATGTCCTCCAAAAATGACCAACAAATCTGGTGTCCCTATGAGAGACAATACATTGAGGTAACCCATGCAACCTTCAATCTCTTTGAAAAACAAATTAGCAACATGAGTAACATCACTGGTTTTATAACATGGAATAAAATGTGTCATTTTAGAAACTTTGTCAACTACGACATAAATTGCATCATTCCTGCTCTGTGTTTTAGGTAAACCCAAAAAAAAATCCATACTTACCATATCCCAAGGTCTATCTGGAATAGGTAATGGAACATATAAACCTGTGTTTTGACTCCTTCCTTTTGCATATTGAAAAACTTTACAATTTCGCACATACTTCTCCAGTTTAGAGCTCATCTTTGGCCAAAAATAAAAATGACTCAATTGTTTGTAAGTATTGTCTGCACCAAAATTTCCACCAAGTGCACCACTATGTTTCTCCTTAATTAAATTTTCTCTCATAGAACAATTTGGTACGCGCAACTGATTTCTTTTAAATAGCAAACCTTCTTGCAAGAAAAATTCAAACCACTTACTTTTGTCCAATAAAACAAGATTATTGTATGCTTCAGATGCTTCTTTAAAATCTAAATCTTTCCTATACAATTCTTTAAGAAAATCAAAACCCAACACTTGAATTTGACTTTCTTGAGAAAAAAATGCTTTTTCTACTTAAGGCATCTGCTACTTTGTTTGCTTGGCCATTTATATGTTTCAATAAAAAATTAAAAATTTGAAGATATTCTACCCATTTTGCATGTTTCTGATTTATTTTTGGCTATTGCATAATATACTTCAATGCATGATTGTCTGAATAAACCACAAACTCTTTAGACATCAAGTAATGTCTCCACTTCTTTAATGACTACACAACTGCATAAAATTCCTTGTCATAAGAAGAATATTTCCTTCTTGTTTCATTCAATTTTTCACTGAAATAAGCTACAAGTCTATGTTCTTGACTTAACACAGTTCCAATAGCTTCCCCACTGGCATCACATTTCACTTGAAAAGGTTTGTTAAAATCAGGAAAAACTAAGATGGGCTTTTCTGTTATCTTTTGTTTCAACAACTGAAAATTTTTCTCTGCTTCATTGGTCCATCTAAATGGTTGTTTGTCCTTCTTTATAGTGTCAACAATAGGAGCATTGATCTTACTAAAATTCCTTATGAATTTCCTATAAAAAATAGCAAGACCATGGAAGCTTCTTATCTCAAAAAAACCCTTAGGTGAAGTCCATTCTATGATTGCCTTTCTCTTTTCTGGATCCATTTTCAATCCATCAACAGAAACAACAAAGCCTAAATATATCAATTCTTCTTTCGTGAATGAACACTTTTTTAAATTTACCAAAAACTTTTCCTCATGCAACTTCCTTAAGACATAATTCAGATGTCCCATGTGTTCTTCTTTAGACTTAATGTAAATTAATATATCATCCAGATATACTATTAAAAATTTACCAATAAATTCTTTGAGTACTCCATTCATAAGCCTCATAAATGTACTAGGAGCATTTGATAATCCAAGCAACATTACCATCCATTCATACAATCCTTCATTTGTTTTGAAGTTTGTCTTCCATTCATCTCCTTCCCTTATCCTAATTTGATGATAGCCACTCTTTAAATCCAATTTTGTAAAATATCTCGCTCTACTTAAACAATCCATCAAATCTTCCATTCTAGGTAAAGGAAATATATACCTGATTTTTATTTTATTGATTTCTCTTGAGTCAATGCACATTATCCAACCTCCATATTTTTTTGGACTCAACACTGTTGGCACTACACAAGGACTCAAAATTTCTCTGATCAGTCCTTTATCTAATAGTTCTAGCACCTACTTCCTGATTTCTTCATTTTCTGTGGGAGTCATCCTATATGCTACTTTATTTGGAAATTTTTCTCCTGGAATCAAATCTATATGATGGTTGATCTTTCTAATAGGTGATAATTCATTAGGCAAATCATCTACAATGATATCACAGTAATTTTCCAGCATCTCTTGAATTTCAATTGGTAAATCAGAAATTTTAGTGGAAGTAATTCCTATCTTGGGTTTGAAAATTAATGCAAAATTTACCTCATCATCTTCAATCTACTGTAGATATTATTTTCCACTCAGTAATAAAGCTTTCTGATTAGTCCTTTTTGGTGCATCTTCTTCTTCTATAGGCAACAATGTATGATTGAAACCATATTTACAAAACTTGTACATGTTCTTTTTCCCATCATGCATAGCTCCTCTGTCATACTGCCAAGGTCTACCCAGAAATATGTGACATATGTCCATCGGCATCACATCACACATAATTTTTTTCTTTGTAGCTGCCCAACTGGAATTTCACTTCACACCATTCATTCACCAACAATTGATGTCCTTTCTGAAGCCATGACACCTTGTAGGGTGTTGGATGTTTCTTTGTCTTCAATTTTAATTTCTCCATCACTTCTCTAGAGACCAAATTATTAGTGTTTCCACTAGCAATTACCAATTGACATCATTTTCCTTGAACTTTGCACACACTTCTAACCAAAGTATTTCTATGTGTTGGTTCAACAACTTCCTTTATTGGTTTTAATAGAACTTTTTTCATTACCAAATATTCCCCTTTCTCTGGTATAGTCTCTGCTTCTGGCACCTTTTCTGTTGCCTCTTCACTCTGAGAAAAAATTACATTTCTCTGATTTGTCCCCACATTCTCTAGACATTCAGAAGCTCTATGTCCCAGCTTATTACATCTATAACATTTGATTTCTCTTCCTCTGCCTCTGCCTCCTCTTCCTTTGGAAAAATTCCTTCTGCCACTTGCATCGCCTTTTGTGGGAGTATGTTGGCTTGAGCTGCTGCTAGCTCCTTCTCTCAGTGTTGTAGATCTTGCTCTACCACCTTGACTTCCTCTTCCTCGAAAAGTACGTCTACCCCTAGCATATTTCTTCCTCATGAGTTTTTCTTCTGCTTTCAAGGTCATTTGATAAGCCTCTTCAATTGTTTTAGGAGACAGTATACTTATCTCATTTTGTCTCTCCATTCTGAGACCATTAATATATCTTGCAATATTCTCTATTGTATCTTGAATTTGTCCCGCTCTTATGCTTAGTTTGTAAAATTCCTCCATATATTCTTTTACTGACATTGACCTCTATCTACGATCTTGCATTTGTCTAAATAATGAAATTTGATAATCACTTCGCAAAAACTTACCTCTCAACTTTTCCACCATCCCGTTCCAATTTTTTATTGGTTGCTTACAAAGTCTCCTTCTTTCTGCCTGCACTCCTTCCCACCAAAGTGCTGCATGTCCTTTCAATTTTGTGGTAGAAAATTTCACTCTTTTTCCTTCTTCTATTTCTTCATAATCAAAGAAATTATCCATTTCATTAACCCAATCTATCAAATCCTCTGGGTTTAAGCCTCCTGTAAAAATTGAAACTTCAAGCCTGGGTTTAGATGTGCATCCCAACACTGATTTAAAAAATCTCATTTCAGGAGTAACTTTTGTAGGTTCTCCCTCTTCTGCAGATTCAACTTCAAGCTCATTGACATCTCCACCATCTGCATCTCTTTGATTTCCCATTTCCATTGCTTCTAATCTAGCTTGCATCTGTTGCATAGCTTCCAACACTTCAACATTTGCAATTGGTATTCCTCTTCTTGGACCAGTACCACCTCCTCTTCCAACTCTGAAAACCATGTTGGATTTCTTTTCCTGATCTTTGATATCTTTATCAATGTCTAAAGGTTTCTCTGTTACCACTAATGGTGGGCTGGATGCAGGTGTTATTGATAAGCTTTCAAATTTCAAAACTATTTCTTCAACATCGGGTGGAAAATTTTCTCAGTTCTTCTTTGGAGTATCAGTCATAAAATTCCAAATTTACTTACACAAAACCCAAAATGCATTAAAACCAAGTTCATAATCTTTACCTAAATGGCAGAAACACAATTGTATAAACTATATGGAATGCAACAATAGTGGAACCACACATAGCAAATACTCGCAATTTCCTCTCTTAGTTGATTTAATGACGGACCAAACCACATTAAATCCTTTTCTATAAAAATATCGCATCCAAACTTGAGTTTAAAGCACATGCATATAATTATGAGAAAATTGTTGGACCAACGATATTGATACGAGGTTGTTAGATCAGTTAAATGTTGGATGGTCATCTTAAATTATAAAATCAGATTTTATAAAATATCGCATCCATTTAAGGGGTTATATAATGCGCAGCTTCTTATGCGATATCCGTCGATTCTTCTTAATGGATAGTTATCCTGCTTCCGAGTCTCTATTTAATATATTTCAGGTCTGGTTGAATATTAAACTCCCTACAATTTAAAATGTGGTTATGTCGGATTGCAAATAAATGGGTTCGATTTCTCTTGTATTCTTTACGCATTCATTTATCACATTTCTTCAAATTCTTCAAATTTGAGACTCCTGCAAGGTTATTCCTATAAAAACCATGGATTTGGAATATCAACAACTAATAACTTTTAAATCAATAATTCAAGTAAACCATTCCACTTTCACTATGATGCAAAATTTAAATGAAAATATACACACAGGAATTGATTAAACAAAATTCTACTAGAATCCAAACTCAGAAGTATTTCGAAGGAAAATAAAACCTTTGGGATTTGAAATTCATGCCTCGGTTACTCTGAATTTCAAAGAAATATAAATTTCTGTCATTCAATCCTTCTATAGCCAAAATCCTCTTTCACGTCGTCTAAACTTACATAAATAATGTTCATACAATTATTCAGATTTGATTCAAAGGATCGAATTTGTCCAATTTGGGATAAAATACTACTGCACAATATTCTCCCTAAATCTATCAACTAGAAACTAAATAAAATGAATCTAATACAATCAATTCAAATCCCTAAGTACTTGTTGATGGGAAAATATGTCCGGCCAACAGTAGGGGATCTCCCCGGTAGAAAGTCCCAATTAGACCTTGAGCCATTTGGAGTAGGGATCCTGTCCGGGGTGTGGGTCCGGCTACTGCTTAAGACGCCTTCCCTTCGGTCTCAAAAGAACCTGATTGAACCTGCGGACACACACTTATTCACATGATACAGAATACATGATTGATGCATTAAACACGAATAAAACACTATGCGTAGCGAGGCAATAAATAAAGCATGTACGCCTAAGGAGGTGTCGTTAGCAACACATCTTTGGGGTACTGCTTGTAAGGTAATCTGACCACAAAAGAAATAGTTCTTTATGGCGAGATGTCCCTTTACTTTCTGAAAGATAAAACGAAATGCTAACAAAATAGTTCATTAACATTCATTAATAGAGCAAATGGTAAACTGAACATCATCAACACAAACACAGATAGCCATGATGCATAAATGATGCTATAAAGAGGGCAGCTTCATTAATCAAAAGATGTTCTGAAACTGTATAAGAAAATACACATAGTGTTCACGCAGTAAAACACGTCATCCAAAAAAAGGGGTTTTAAAAAGTATCTGTATTCATATGCACAAGAGTATAATATTTCAATACAATACTATGTAGCTCTTGAGTCTCCAAAAGAAAAGCCCTTTTACAAGCTCCCGAAGGAGTATTTATAAAACAAAACCTGCCCTTTGGGCTTCCTGGACCTTTCATCTTCCTAATCATTGGGCTACCTTGCGACCTAGTCCTTTTGCGACCTGCGACCTGAGCCGTTGTTGCAACCTGCGACCTGGTTGCTGTTGCGACCTGCGACCTGACTGGGTCGCGGGGTTGCAAGTTGTAATAAAATGAAAGAATGCGACCTTGCGACTAGGTCGCTCGGTCGCGAGGTCGCAAAGGTTAAAAAAAAATCGAAGGTATGCAACCTTGCGAGCTTGCGACTAGGTCGCTGGGTCGCGAGGTCTCAAAAAGTGGAAAAACGAAGATATGCGACCTTGCGACCTTGCGACTAGGTCGCTGGGTCGCAGGGTCGCAAAAGGTCGAAAACTGAAGGTATGTGACCTTGCGACCTTGCGACTAGGTCGCTGGGTTGCAGGGTCGCAAAAGGCCAAAAACCGAAGGTTTGTGACCTTGTGACCTTGCGACTAGGTCGCTGGGTCGCAGGGTTGCAAAAGGTGGAAAAACGAAGATATGCGACCTTGCGACCTTGCGACTAGGTCGCTGGGTCGCGGGGTCGCATATTTAGAGAAAAAGAAAGAATGCGACCTTGTGACCTGCTGAAGGTTTGCGACCTTGCGACCTCGGTAGACATGTGAGTTCCTTTTGCCTTTTCTTTCAGAGATCTCATGACCTTGTTCTTTGGAGGCTAGCCTTAGCCCTCGTCATGAAACGATAGCTGCTATTTGCTGGTGGTGTCACTTCCGCGCTGAGGGATTTTGCATGTGATGATAAGTGGGCAGAATGGTTTCTTTTTTCGAGCAAGATACTGAGTATCCACATAACACGAGGTTTTGAGTTTGATCTGAAACCCAGATCTGCATCCTTTGGAGAGAGCTAGCAGTTTTTTCGATTTGGGTGGACATAGCTGCTCCAGCATCTTCTCATAAAACCTGCAAATAAGTGAATTTAAATCAGCCATATGTATATATATCTACACATGTTAGGGAATCAACATGAAAAAAAATATGATAACTTTATCATAGTAAAATTAGTTAGACCCCTATGTGGTCAGGCGCTGTGTCACTATGTCATCAGAGTGAATGGTGTAGGCTCTTCCTGCGCCTCTTCAACTACTGCAAATGCATATTAGTATGGATGTAGACTGAGTTTGAAATGCAGACTCAGTTGATGGGAAGTGTAGGCTTTGGAAACATGCTCTGTATGCCTGCTGTGACATGAATTATGATATGCACTAACAATACATTTTCCACTCCTTGAGGCGTGCTCACAATATTCTTGGGATGAGACTGTGGAGAACCCAAGCATAGCCATGACTTTGAAATAGTTGCAAATATTAGCCATGCACATAAACTCGCCTTGAGGCAACGCCTCCACCAGAAATAATTCCTCGGGCTGCTAACAAGGCACGATAATTACGTGCATTCATTCCTACTTTAGATATAACCTAGCTCCGGAATGCATGTGCTTGATTCGCAACTCCTTTGGTGCCTTGAAGACACAGTCGAAGGCGTTTCAGACTTACAGGGCCTGAAGGCTATGCTGGACGCAGTGTGCTTGCGGAGAACGCTTATTTTCTCAGATTTCCTACTTGCCATGCTAACGAAATCATAATCGAAGAGATTCCAACTTTTTTGCATATGAAAAACGGTCATGTCGAGCATTGTCATTGCGTGCCGGGGTTAAGCGGTGCAACAGAAGTCACATCCTTGCATGTCGGGTGCAGAGCTAAATGATTCCTAAAAAGCTGTGTATCAGCATTTTTTTCGATCAGAAAAATTCATTTGAGTGCAGCAGGATAATCGTTCATGCATGGCAGTGTGCCTTGGCAACCTGTGTCCATCTGACGTGGCATGAAGCGCGGGGACTTGTTCTGTCCTCCGCACATTTTAATCCAATATTAAATCTCTGCTCCAAAGAATAAGACTTTGCCATGGAAACGCTTAAGTCTATTCACAATGTACGTTCTTATAGCTCTGACCGTGTGTTGACTGCTGTATGTATGCCACGTGCCCATGTAGTTTCATTGCACCCTCTCACATGGCTTGGAGAATGTATTGCACCGCTCAAACATGTTTGTAGATTTTCATACGTTGCGCCATTATAATATTCACTGCCACGTTTTAAACATAGGTTTTGATCATAAAATAACTCCGCTCTAAACCTCTGCCATCAAACCTTTGCATACCGCTGACCATTATATATTCATCACGAATTGCAACTTTAACATGAAGGCAAATGTTCATTGCGGATTACAGCTTCAACACGAGAGCATTTGATCCAGTCGAAATAATTTACGCCCCATGCAACGTAAATATTTCACGTTTGGTTCCATGCAACGACTTTGAACGTAGGACCATTAAACATATGTCTTCCCCATGCATTTTCATGCCAACGACGTTGGACTCCTTGCATTGTAATTTCACCATCATCACATCTTGTAATTTCACCACGATGGGCATCTCCACTTATAAAAAGAACTCCTCTTCGATTGCTATCTGTAATAAGTTTGAAAAGGCGATCTCGTTCCTTTGGAAGGTGTGCCCAAGCTTCTACGTAAAACAAAAGTCAAACCACAGCAGAAAATTTGGACATAACCTGAATGGAGGCCACGATGATGATAGCTTGAGATAGGTTATTCTTTATCTCTTCTTCTAATCATGTCCATCGAGTTTCAACCAACATCTCACTATTTTATACGTTTGGGAACCCGTATGTTTCAACGTGAGTTTTTTGACCGTCCCCCTGTCCTCTTTTTATCATACAACATATATCTGCTCCAACTTTGCGTTTTAACATGATCACCATATATGCCTGCCCCAATACTAGACTTCGGCATAGCAAAATTTGCGTCCATATATAAGTCTTTGGCTCCATGCAACGTGCATGTCGAATGTATAACTCCATGCAACGTGTCTTCGTGTCATTCTGCACTGGGTTTCAACGTAAAGTTGTCAGAAGGTTTGTTTGAACCTTTGCACCCACTCCACGTTTTACAAATAAACCTTGACCATTAGATATTCATTCAACACGTTTTAACATAGATCAAAACTGCCCCATAGAATTATTTGAGCCCAATGGTCATGAGTTTTCATATGGTTGTGATCCGCCATATTATATGGTTTGCAAACTAAATTGCATTGTGATTTGGCATTAAACGTACAACATCACCTTGGTCCATTTAGTGCATTCCTTTTATAATGTTACGCTTAGTTTTGCTCCAAGATATCTTCGAGCCTTGTTTTAATTTTATCACTTTCTTTACCTCATAACACGAAGGCTTCTTGTTTTGAAAGATCGAGAGTCGAAAAATGCTACTCAAGCCACATTGATGCCCCTTTTAATATTGAGCCTTTCTGCTTTGTGGTTCTAGAGACCCTTCGCATATGCATCAATGCGCCTGGCTACCAAGAGGTGCATGCATTTAAACATCACCTTTTAGGTTCTAATTGAAGTTCTCCATCCCTTATGGTTTCGTATAGAAAATCTTCATGGACATGTAGGAGCAAAGGAGAGTAGGGTTTTAAGGCCCTTTCGTGCAACCTAAATAATGCCACAGTATGTATCTCAAGATAGACAGATGTTGCTTCCCAAAGGTGCGTTGCCATATTTGAAACTATGCCGTCGACTTGACACACCAATATGAGATTGTCATTCTCTAGGGAGATCTTCTGAGTCAGCTTTGTTCGCCGGGTTATACTTCAGGCTAGATTCATCGCAGTGGCGAAATATGTTCCTTTGCATACACCATCGACATTTATATGATATGATGTAGGATCTATACATTTTCAAACGGAGCGTTTTAAGCATCTGGTGTGCTCTAGTGAAGGAAGCCTTTGCATCAGTGACATAGAGGGTTCTTTTCTAATCAACGTGCATCACACCATCCTCCTTTTAACAGTACTGATCGTTTGCTCCTGCTCCTCCCCTGTTCCACAAATTTGACCTTGTCATGGAGCCCAATTTTAATTCCCTTTATGTCGTGACACGACTGAGGAGTTTGTCACCCGTGGGGTCAACCTGCGTGGAATATTACAACATCATAATTAATCTTCAATAATGATAACCACAGATAAAACACATGAAACTAACAAGCTTAAGAGAAGTATTCAAACAATATGCTTAATGACCTACAGCAGGAGGGCTTTTACTCGTCAATACACAAAAGGTTCTCGTTCAAACATATGCATGGAAATCTCATTACACATGGCATGGCTGCGGTAAGAATGTTTGAGCGTACGCTAGATGATCCCTCCCACATATGGCATGATTGCAGCGACAGCATCAAGTCATGGTGATGAGACAACTCGTGATGGGTTGGGGATAGATCGACGGGATGTTGTTAACTGCAGGTCAGGTGAAAGCTTTAACGCCTAGGCGAGTAGAGGGGGAACCTGAAATTTTAAATATACCCAAAATTTTGGGTGGTGTTGTAGCGGCTTCTATGATGCCTAATTCAAACTATCTATATTTGTAAATTGCCAGCTAAAGGAACCCACTCCTTTGCTTGTAAACTTTTTTTGTATGTTTGGAATAAAAATGAAGTCTTTTTCCTCTAGGTATCATTCTCCTGCATCGGTAAACATGTGACGAGAGGCTACTAATAAGATATTCAAATTCCTCACAAAACATGAAAAACACACCTTACACAACATCAACAATATCCCCATAAGGTATCCCAGCCTTCTAGATCCATGATCCCTATGGAAGATTGAATTTTTGACCAATTTAAGACTTAGCTGCAGGCATGAAAACATAAGGTAGTGGCCAAAAGACTATATCTGTGGTGATGCCAAGGCAATGTAGGGGCCATGGCCCAGTTTGGTTAGTGTTGTTCTTGCAACTCCAGCATTTGTGCCACCTTTTTAGCCCCAAAGCCTAGGTCACTACCAAAAACTTCATGAAACTGTAGGAGATGATAAATAACATCAAAAAAAGGTATCTAATAAATCACATCATCAAAAACTCATATGTACCCCTCCTAGCCATGACAGGAATTTCATCAAACATGTCACAAACATTGCATCTACAGGTGTAAACAACATATTTAAACATATAAGCGTCTCATACTTATATGAGAATTGCTAAGAATAATTTCTCCCTCACATCATAAGCTATAGTACAATATATTTGACCATAGATACATTGTTCATTCATTTACAAGTAAAAAAATGGATAGAGCCATACATCACATTACTAATAAAATACATGCTTATAATAAACATAATAACAACATAATTACCATGGATACAACAACAATGTAATCCACATAATAAGCAATGAAATTATAAATCAAATACCAAAGGAATGAGCTTCTCATTAATGAGTGTAAAAAAATGACCGAAGATGGGACTTCCACATTCCACTCAACCATAGATTGGCTGACCAAAATCCCTCTACAACCAATCACCCTCATGCCATACTCCAAGAATGAATGTGGGACTTGACCCGAAAGAACCAACAAGGGCATCCTAAGGCTAAACCACCTCATGCTCATCAATATAAATATGGCTTATTGTGATCAACACTTGATCACTAGGCCAATGTAATAAACATGTTATAACTAGATTTACCGTGATCTACAGCTGATCACTGGGCCAACAAAAGCATGTATATCACCAGATTATCTCCACCTAAACGGTGAGGAATTTTCCTATCTCCTATTC
Organism: Pinus albicaulis; assembly: GCA_034641835.2. Taxonomy (NCBI): domain Eukaryota; kingdom Viridiplantae; phylum Streptophyta; class Pinopsida; order Pinales; family Pinaceae; genus Pinus; species Pinus albicaulis. The sequence goes on along the minus strand of CM076570.1, from coordinate 1,336,365,705 downwards.
TATGAGGATTTACCGCAACCTATAGTTTGAATAAAGGGTCACTAGGCCCTTAACCGAGGCACCACCCTCTAGGTTTTACCGTATATCCCACCATTCACTAGGCCCTAAACCGAGGAAACACATAAACCGTTTATATTTCATAATAATAATAATATTTGGAGATCCACCTCACTCAAATTTGAATCCATCTGGTAATCCACCTAAAGCAATACATGAGAGCTCCACAACACCATGACTATTGAGGAATGGAAAGGTTAGGCTGAATAAATCGTCACACCTTGAAAAAACCCATGCCAAGACAACAAAGAACCACATGCAATACCATGCATGCCAAATATAGCAAGAAAAATACACATGAAAATCGATACCTGACAAGAATCCTATTGTAGCTTCTTGATTCCTTCTCCTCCTTTCTTTCTTCCTCATTCTTCCTGCTTTATTGCATTTCTCTGTCCAATGCCAACGTGCTCCAAGAAAACTCTAAGTGTCCAAGAGAGAGAGAGAGAGAGAGAGAGAGAGAGAGAGAGAGAGAGAGAGAATAATGGGAGAGCTCCAAAAATGTGATAAAAATAATTCCAAATGATCCTTAGAAGCCTTTTTATTAATGGGGCCTCTATTTTCTTCATTTTCAATTATTTTCTTTCATTTTACTCCTCACATGATACCTGTGACCTTTCATCTCCATTTTCTCCTAATTTCCATCATTTTCATAAATAAATGTGCCCAAAATGACATTTTTCCTTTCCAAAACCTTTGTCATTTCCTTTGCCAATTTCCTTAGCCGTATTAGCCGAAATGAACACGCACTATGGTGTTTTTAGCAACACTCAACTTGGAATAAGTGTCCCATCAACCATGGTTATTATTTTTCCTTTATTAACTTTTATTACATGGAATTTTCACCAAGACTATTACAAAACCCTCCCCCTTGGGGGACATTTTCCTCAGTGTTAAACCACACATATACCTCAGAAAACCCTATTAAAGGCAAGCATACTGCCCATGGAGCTTTATAACACAGCTCGTTGCAATATTTATAATGAATAACCTACTCAAAAGGAAAAATCATCATGACAATCATACCGCGTACTGGAGCTATATAACATAACTCATTATGGTATTTACAGTAAAAAACACATATATACATATGCACATTTTCCCAACTGGAAAATAAAATGATATGGTTCCAGTATCAATCAACAAGGGAATATAGATGCTAACACCTCCACCTACGTCCAATGTCAAATCCAAATTTGCATCCAATGTCAAAACTACAATTTTGCACTACATGTCCCCTTAGTGAATAGTTATTGGCTCATTATTTCTGGGCACAGTCCCAATGTGCATCTGATTCCATCTAGCGATGCTAATGACCAAAGAAAATCCATCCCCGAACTTCCCTTCTCTGCTACACAGTCCATCGGGAAACCCGAACATCCCCTTCCATGCAGTCACTCGCCTTCCAAGTTCCACGACATCCTCTATCCTGGGAGATCCATGCCTTTGCAACACTTCCTTGCATCAGAAGATACAAAAAAAAGGCATATACCTGCCTCAAAACCGTGATATCGGTCATAACATGCTCATGGAAATAAATGGACACTCTTGGTTGCAGTGTACCACAATGGCCCTGCCCCTGAATTCTTTACCAACATACTACTGCATGTTCCAATTCCTTTTGTTGACACTGCTATTTCTTGGAGTTAGTTTCAACCATCCCAAACTAGGAATTACATGCTTTCCTTTTCCAATCGCATAATTTCCATTATATTCAAAAATAAATTGAAATAAATTCACATCATACCTCATTGATAGCCCATCAATAAAGTACACTTGCAATTTTGTTCACTTCTTGTCAGAACAACTCAAACTAGCTTTTTGATCAGATCATCATGTATAAACATATCACATTTGGTTAGCTCAAAATGAAACCGTCATAGATTAAAATCAAGAATCACATGAAGTCACCATAAACCATAATCATAAAGCACATGTAACCATCATAACTTAGAATCATAGATCACATGCATAATAGAACTGAAATAAAAATACTGATACTTATCCTTCATTGTTCCTTACTTTTGTCTTGTTTCTTTACGTACACACACGGGATCAGTTGCCTCACTCGGAAAGCACACCGTGCCTTCTCTTGAATCACGTGCACACACATATGACATACAACATAGTACAACACATACACCCACACCACCATACAACACATACACCTACACCTGGTGTACTATACAATACATGCATATGCCAACACTGACATGCAACACATACACGTACACAGTGTAGGGCACAACACAAAGGATACACCTACATCTAGTGTAGAACACAACAAGATACACATACATAAACAAAGTACATCACAACAAATACACATGTCATGATACCACGGCTACACCATGCACCTACATAGTACCACAGGATCACAACACAACATGTACAACATCCACACAATACCACATGTATACCAGTACCATATGCATAACATGTACACAATACCAATTGTACACGACACTACCTACACAACATGTGGACAACATCACATGTACATGACACCATCTGCAAAACGTGTACACACCACAAAATATACACTGCACAAAATGTACAATGTCTACACAATACCACATGTACACATCACCACATGCACGACTTGTACACGACACCACTTGTACACAACCCCACATGCATGACATGTACATGGCACCACATGTGCAACATGTACATATGTTAATTTTAGATAACCATGGTATGTTTTGCGCTTAATGCAGTTTACTTCAATCTTTCTTCTTATTATCCCAATTCAATTTCATATTATAAATCACATAATCATTGAAATTAAATGTTGATAGAACATAAAATAAATCGATAGAAGACAAGCGAAAAAAAGAGACAAGAATTTGCAATTCTTCTTATTCAGCAAAGATAGAGAAAAATGTTTGTTACAACAATCAAAAGGATGCCCTAGCCAACAAATAATTTTGTTGGTCAAACCAGCCCTTCAACCTCCAAAGTAGGTTCAATAAAACACATACAAATTCATCCTTCCTTCAGTGTCACACACAACCCAAAAATCAGCCACCAAAATAGTTAATGCAAGTCAAATTTCTATGGTACAAACTAGTCAACATCATGGTCAATTGTGGTCAATGTTTTGGCCAAAGGTTGTGGTCAAAGGTTAACGTTTGATCTCGGTTTTTGTGCCATCAAATGCGGCCTTCCAATATCATAATTTATAGGTAGAAAACAAATTCAAACAAAGAGGGTTGACCCAAAGTCAACATTGCTCAACACTATCTAGATTTGCCCTAAACTATTCCGAAATTTCCAGTAGCCTGTTTCACAGGTGGGAGAGAGAGAGAAGCCTCTTCAAGGATTTATGAACCAATCAGATGAGAGAGAGATATGTGTGTGATGATTTGATGATGAAATGAGCATCATGTCTCTCCAATTTATATCCATGATTGTGTGTGTGTGACACATCTACTGGGGCTTGTGAGCCTACATTACAATTTTGGCTAACCTTGAGAATTTGCATGTGTGTGGAAAATAAATACAAAATATAAGTTCTACTCATCCAACCAATATGATCTTTATATCAATATTGCACCTCTCCGAAAGAGGAGTCCAAAAATAATATCATCTCCATATTATGAGTAATGCAACATGGAGTTTGGACCTAGTTGTCCAAAATTAACACTACCTCTAAACTAGGGAGGAATCCATCTATCCACCCGTGCAATCCTATCATCCAGTACCATCATGTACTATCATGCAATAATCATGCAATACCGTGTCATCCTTGTATAACTTCTTGGTTGGCTCTTCTCTCCAAACGAACATTAGTGTCACAAAGACATCACTCTACACTGATCTGAAGTCAATATAGAGGTAAAAACCTCAACCAGACTCAAGAGTGAGTCACATACTCACTCAGAGTTATTTTAGAGGTAATAACCTCATCCAGAATTTATCCCAAATCAAGTTTTTGGAAACATCCCATCCTAGACATAGAGAATACGACAATCCCCGATGCATCCATCGGTCATTTTATTGGTCTCTATCCTCGTTTCCAAACTCATTGGCCAAATGAGAGGTACTTTCCATGAGTCCCAAACTCCATGGGTAGGATGTATGTGGGGCATAGATCAAAGAGAGGGTGAATCAACTCAATATCATAATGGTGGGGAAGAATCACACCAACAAGGTAAGGCAAACCTCACCCTATGGTTGCTTATAGCTCTAAGAAGCTATCCCCAAGCCCCCTAGAGATCCTAGAGCTCATAGTCCAACTCATCCGAGACCCTTAGGATGGGGCCTGTCCACGATACCAAGCTTCTCACAGAAGGTTAAGAGTTTGACCTTCCCGAGAGGCTTCGTGAGAATATCTACGACATGCTCATAAGTCCTAATGTGATGGAGCCTTACAATGCCTCATTGTACCATGTCCTATAAAAAGTGGTACCTAATATCAATATTCTTGGATCGGCCATGGAACACGATATTCTCAAAAATTCAAATCCCACTTTGGTTATCGCAAAGGATAACAGTAGTATCCAACACATGTCCAAACATCGCACTGGAGATATTTCTCAACCAAACAACTTCACAATAGGACATACTCGCTGCAATGTATTCGGCCTCAGCGATGCTCAAAGAAAATGATCTATGCTTCTTTCTCATCCAAGATATAGAAGTAGAACCTAGAGTGAAGCAACATCCAAATGTGCTCTTACGATCCACCACACTGCCTGCCCAATCGGAATCGGTATATCCATGGAGCCTCATACTCCCGACAGTGTATCTCAGCCCATGGTTGATTGTGCCCCTAATATATGTCAAGAGATTCTTGGCACCAATATAGTGAATTCGATGAGGCTCGACCATATATTGACTCAACGTGTTTAGTGAAAAACATATGTTTGGACGTTAGTTCACTAAGAACATGAAGGCCCCCATGAGTTGACGATACTTGGTTGGATTTACCAACTCAAGCCCAACATAACTTCCAAACAACTTCTTAAATTTGAGTTCCATTGGAGTACTCACGAACTTGCAGTCTACCATCCCAAATCTCTCTAGCAGCTTCACGACATATTTTCCTTGAGAAAGGAAAATCTCACTTGGATTTTGCCTAACCTTTAGGCATAGGAAATAGTGCATCAGTCCTAGGTCCTTCATCTCGAACTCGGAATCTATCTCCCTCTTATATTAATGAATGAAAGGGTGAACCTGTCGAGAATAGATCGTCCACATAAAGAACTAGAATAAGAGGCTTGTCATTATCAACCATAAAGTAAAGGTTTGGATCAACATCACTTCGAGTAAAGACCAGCTTCATCAAGTAGCTATCGATCCTCTCATAGCAATCCTTGGGGGCTTTCTTCAACCCATAGAGGGATTTTTTCAAATTGCATACATATGTATCTCTATCTTGGACTTCGAACCCCAAAGGTTGTTCCAGATAGAGCTCTTTCTTGATTGAACCATGTAAGAAAGAAGTCTTCACATTCATTTGATGGAGACTCCATCCTTGTGTTGCAGCAAGGGAAATGATTGATTAGGTGGTGGTATATCAAGAAACATGCGCAAATATATCAACCTATGCATTCCTTTTTAGAGAAGTCTTGGGTAACATATATTTCCTTGTACTTTTGAGCACTTCCATCGGCTCCATGCTTGATCTTGTAGATCCATTTGAAGGTGACAACAAATTTGTCCTTTGGTCTAGGGACCGCATCCCAAACATATTTATTCATGATCGACTCATATTCCTTGTACATAGAATCCTTCATAATTTCATGCTTTATGTCTTCTTCAAACTTTCTAGGCTCATATTGTACAATAATACGCAATATTGTACAATAATACGCATGGCTGCAAGGTACCCTTGGTACCTATTCAACTTCTTACTTTCACGAAACGTTCCCATAGGAGCAACATGTCCCTCAACATATTCGAGAGTGTTTATTAGCCATGAAGGTATTATTTTATTTGAATAAGGTGGATGTATAAGATCCATCGATCCTTCAACGTCGAGCATCATTTCATCCTTCGATTCTGGGCCTGCCTTCCAACTTCTTCCTCTTATTTGTATTCCTTTGAGATAGGAAGATCCTTGAATTTCCTGAGGGTAGCATCTTCGTCGAAGGTGACATCATGGCATATCTCCACTTTGACCAGAAATATAGATTCTATATGCCTTCAAGATTTCACTATAGCCCACAAATATTCCCTTCTTCCTAGAAGCATCCAACTTGCGCCTTTTTTATTTTAGCACATGAAAATACACAGGCATACAAAAAATCTAAAATGAGAGACATTGTGATTCTTACCATAGAAGACTTATTCGGGAATTTTGGAGTCCAATGCGGAATGTTGGAATCTATTTTGAACATACACAATAGTGTTGGCATCTTCTCCCCATAGAAACTTTGAAAGACCTTGATCATAAAGCATGGCATGGGAAACTTCTAAAATGGTTATATTATTTCTTTCAAAAACACCATTTTTTTCGGGAGTATACACAATGGTGGTCTCCATCTTAATGCCAAATTCCCTGCAATAGTCATTGAATTCATTCGACTAATACTCGGTTCCATTATTGGTCCTCAAAATGTTTATCTTCTTCCCCGTTTGATTTTCAGCCAAGGCCTTGAAGGTAGAGAACCACATGAATGCTCCATCAGATGCCTTCATGACACTTGAGGGGATTGGTCCCCTTGTATGCTTTCCTTCGGCACAACCCTTACATACACCTTCATGATCATCTTTGAAATCGAGCATCTTTGTCACCACTTTCCTTTCTTTGGGAAGGGATTTGTAATGAAGGTGTGCAAACCTCTGGTGCCATAACTCAGATTGAAGAGTTGTGTCAGCTGTCATGACCCCTAGTGGAATTCCTCCAACCAGATAGAGTGTATCAACTCTAAAAATAAGAGTGAACGCTTCTTTGAAGTTCCTCTTCCAAATGCGTAACTTTCCATCGATGAATGCCACCTTGAATCGTTTTTCTTCCATTGCTGAGATAGACACTATATTCTTCTTCAATTCAGGTACGTACAACACATCTTGCAAGAAGAGGACTTGACCTTGATTTAGATGAAGTGTCATAGTCCTTGTCCCTTTCGCGGGATAGGTGTCATTGTCTCCAAGGATAATTTCCAAATTAGTATCCCTTTCAGTCAAATTAGAGAGGGCTTCCTTATATCCCATGAAGTGACTTGAGGCACCACTATCAATCAACCAATTGTTCAAGGTGTTAGGAGGAGATGCTGTAGAGAGGGAAGATATAAGAATATATTCATTTTTCCTATCAACAACATTAGATTCATCATACATGGAATTCCTTTACGTCTTGAAAGGTTTCCCATTCCCACTTCGATCAGAGGTAGCCTTCATCTTTCCTTTGAAACTATTGTTTCTTTGATTTTCATTCCCCCTAATTTTTTTTTTTCGTCATCTCCAAGAGATCCCCTTATATTAGGGGAAAATCTTGCATAGTGACCAAACTTGTTACAAGTGTAACATATTCCTCTTCTTCCTTCTTTGGGACCCGCTCTTCCATGATTTCGATTTCTCGGACGAGCATTGTTCCTTTTCTTTGCATGAGGGCATAAGGCAGTAGGGTCACTTCCATTCCCATTTGAGGGTTTGTCTCTCTCCATCATTATTATCTCCTCTTGAGAGCATCTTGTCAACAATTCATCAAAATCAGGAATCACATTATTATTAAGAATTGTAGTATTGAATACATAACACTCTCTGGGGAGTCCTCCAAGAGAAATGAAAGTGAGCTCTCAGTCAGTTATGGCTTATCCAATAGATAAGAGATCATTCTTGATTTCAGTGAGCCTCATGAAATATGATTTGATGGATTCTCCTTTTCCCTTCTTGATCTCTTTCAACTTGTTCTTCAAAAGTAGGATTTGATTAGGATTGCTAGCCCTAAACATGCTAACCAAATTTTCGTACATCTCTTTAGATGTGTCCAACTCAGAGATATAAGAAACCAAGTGCTTATGAATAGAATCCCTGATGATGTTCTTCACCTTGACTTCCCCTTTCTTGTACTTGGTCTTAGTGGTAGCAGGTGCATTTGATGAAGGCTCATTGATCTTCCCTTGTACATAATCCATAACATATTGGTCCTCCAATGTCAAATGCAAAGATATTTTCCAAGCATGATAATCAGAATCGTGAGGCATATTATCATCATATTTGAAACCCTTATATGATGAGGAGGCCATTGATTCGGGTCCTTGATTATTCAACTTCTTCGGTGATTGATTTTCACACTTGCTTGGGATTTGTCTTTGCCTCAGCTCTGGTACCATGTTAATTTTAGATAACCATTGTATGTTCTATGATTAATGGAGTTTACTTCAATATTTCTTCTTATTATTCTGATTCAATTTTAGATTAGAAATCACAAAATAATTGAAATTAAATGCTGATAGAACATAAAATAAATCGAAAAAATATACACCAACAAAAGAGACAAGAATTTGTAATTCTTCTTATTAAAAAAATATAGAGAAAATTTTTTGTTACAATAATCAATAGGATTCCCTAGCCAACAAAGACTTTTTCTAGTCAAACCAGCCCTTCAACCTCCAAAGTAGGTTCAGTCAAACACATACAAATTCTTCCTTCCTTCAGTGTCACACAAAACCCAAAAATCATCTCCCAAAACAGTCGACGCAAGTCAAATTACAACAGTGAAAACCACTGAAATCATCGGTCAACTCTGGTCAACATTGTGGTCAAAGGCTGTGGTCAAAGGTCAAAATTTTACCTCAGTTTTTGTGACATCAAATGCGGCCTTCTAAGATAGAAATTTCTAGGCAAAAAAAATAGCTAAACAAAGAGGGTTGACCCAAAGTCAACGATGGTCAACGTTGTCCAGATTTTCCCTAAAACAGTCATAAATTTCCAGCATCTTGTTTCACATGTGGGAGAGAGAGAGAAGCCTCTTCAAGGTTGTACAAACCAATCAGATGGGAGAGAGATTTATGTGATGAGTTGATGATGAAGTGCACATCATGCCTCTCCATTTTATATCCATTACTTTGGGTGTGTGACACATCTGTTGGGGCTTGTGAGCCTACATTACAATTCTGGCTGACCTTGAAAATTTCCGCATGTGTGGAAAATAAATTCAAAATATAATTTTAGCTCATCCAAACAAGATCATATTTATATCAATATTGCACCTCTCCGAAAGAGGATTCCAACAAAAATATCATGTCCACCATATGAGCAATGCAACATGGATTTTGGACCTATTTTCCTGAAATTAACAACATAGCACCATACGTACACAACACCACATATCCAACATGCACACAACACCCCATATCCAACATGCACACAATACGATATGTACACAACACCACATATCCAACATGTACATAGCACCATCTATACCTAGCACTGCATATGCAATATACACACAACACCATATATACCATAAGCATACAACATCATATGTACCCAATACTACATATGCAACATTACTCATCACCATAGGTACAATCACTGAATATAAAACATGCAAAACATATACACAACAATAGCACTGTACATCCATAGACCACACACTCACCCCACAAGCAACCTTGCTTCTAGTTTCTTTCCATGATCCATGCTTATCCTAGAATGTTGTAGATAACACTACTTTCACTTCGCTAATGTAACCCTTAACATTACCTATCCATAACATAAACATAGGCATAGTACAAGCATATAGAATTAAACCATATCCACATTTTACTCACCTCACATATCTATTAGAGTTACTCTTCCCACTTGATTCCTCATAAGACCAAGAACCTCTTCATGCCATTTAGCTACATAAGAAATCATTCCTCCATAGGAACGATCCCTGAAAGCCCGTCATACGTGCTGACATACATACATACATATATGTGAGCATATGGGCATCAGACAGATCATAGCCGCTAATGATATATATATATATATAACATAAAAAAATCATGATCCTATCATACAATGCCATACATACTCACATATATACATATAAACATTAACATTAAGAAATCATGATCCACGATGACCCTGTCGTACATGACACACACACATACATACATACATACATACATACATGTTTACATATATAAACACCAACATAATCATGATCACAACACAAGTGCTAGATATCATAAGGTCTAGGTTAAGAGAACTTCCTTTATTCGTGGACCACATGCACAACGCTGAGAATAATCATTCCCAACATAGCCAAGGCATCTAACACCTCAGATCCATTCACTTTACCTTTTGTATTACCTTTATAATGATTTTTCTGCCACCATCCCTTTACTACAATGGACCCAACCAGTCCAACCGACCGTCATATTCCTACCTTCCACTATGCTTTACTCATGCACTAAGCCTCATCTGTGTCTTTCACTACCTATTGGGTACCACACAGCTCCCCCAGAGCTCCATTAAGTTTCCTCATTCCCAACCAATCCCCAAGACTCTCCAAACATAAAAGGCAAGAACAAGAAACAAAAGAAGAAAACCATGGAAAACCAATAGTAGCACAACATCACATCAAAGTGGCAAGGCCTTGCACCAGACAAAAAAACTAAAAAACAAGTGCAAGCAATCACAAGGGATCGAAAGAAAAAAAATAGCATAAAAAACCATGATTCAATCCTAATGGTTCCCAAGGAAATCTCAACCAAATCATTTTCAAATACTTCATGGTAGTCTCTTTTACAATGAAATCCCCTGCATCATACTGCAATAAACATATAACTGTCATTGCATAAATAAACATAACAACAAGCTAGTTACCTTACATTATTGTGCCAATGATGCTGCCTTGTAACTAAACACACACATATAAGCCATATGTATCAACATGAAGACAACATATCTATTCATTAAAAATCAACATTTACCAAGGCTAACAACCATGCCGTAATGCACAATAAAATCAAATTTATCAATCATAGTACATAATGCTACAACTATCACCTATCTACACTCAAGTACATATCATTTGTCTCAACGCATACATGTTATTAAAACCATCTTCATGTAATCTTACAAACACATACTCCTATTATACGATTAATCAAAAATTCAAACAAACTTATAAAGGTACCATGTTAAATAAATCAACTAGATGACATAATAGACACCAAATCACTCAAACACCAAATAACATTAGAGGAATTTTGAGGTAAAAAATGGGTTTCCTAAGGAAATTATAAAATAATAGTGGAAATAATAAAATAAGGTTAGATCAAATCATCAAATTTTTTAAGGAAAAAAGGAAAAGCTACTTTTTCAACTTACTCCCCAATGGGTTTACTCGAATTTCTTGTGTGAACACTTGTTAGATGCATAATTTGATTCCTCATCCAAGGAGTACCCATGTTGCATACTTTCGATGGACTCCGCTATACGAAAAATGAGAAATACATGAAAAACATGATTGCAATCATGTTTTTTCATGTATTTCTCATTTTTTGTGTAGTAAGGTCCATCGAAAGTATGTAACATGGGTACTCCTTGGATGAGGAATTAAATTTTACATCCAACGAGTACTCCTGCTTGAAATTTGAGTAAAACCTTAGAGCGATAAGTTGAAAATATGAGTTGAAAAAGTAGTTTTATTATTTTATTATTTTTTATTTTTTTTTACTTTTTTACTCCAAAAATGGTGAGTCATCCACCATGGTTGACATCATCATATTGAATCTGATTGGTTCTTATAAATTTTATTTTGGCTTTAAATTTTTCTTAGGAAGCCCATTTTATGATCATATAATCAAACATTCAAGCACCAAGTATATTACATAAGAAAACTCATACCTTAATGTACCTTAGGGATGTTATCTTGTCTGAAAAATAAATCTAGATTAGACTTCGAAACATATCAACTCAAACCTAAATAGGGTCTCGATATCCATAACAATAAGTAGCTAGCATGCTAATATCATAAACTCATAAACAATTGTCATTCATGAATAACAATCACATAGGAACAATCAATCTAGATTAATATGGCATAATATCAGAATAGATCAAATCATACCTGAAAGTCATAACCCTAACCAACTGCATAGGCCAATCCAAATTACCATGGTTCATATAACATCAATATATTAATGAAATAACCCTAATCATTAACTAACATATAACAATAACAAGTTAACATATAACATGCTCATTAACAACATAACCTAATCATCAAGCTAACTATCATATAACAACAAAAAGTTAACCTATAACACACTCATCAAGAACATATAACATAATCATCAAGTTATATATCATAAAACAACAATATCAATGCATACAACTACAAGTTAATATCATTCATGACTACACTGATAAACAAGAATCCATCATGTATGTAACCATAACATCAATAGAATGAAGGAATACTCATCACCATAATGCATATGACTACATTGATCAACAAGCATATATCACATGTGTAGCCATAAAAATAATATAATGACAAACATATAAGTAACCCTAATGCTTACAACAACCATGAATCACCTACCCGCATGACAAGCATGCAAACTTGTATGACAATATGCTCTTACCCCAAAGTCCATTGTTGCAATGTCACTTTAATGATCTACAGATCATGCTCTATCTTATCCAACACATTATAATCGTAACATACCAATATCATCATGATGACCTAATTTTATACAGTGACCTTATGCATAAAAACCTCAATCAAACCAATGCAAACTTGACCATATGCACCCACTTGAAAAATATAACCAATCATGAAAAACCAATGCATATCCCACATAAGGCATCACACAAGAAATCATACATGGATAACACTAAAGCATGACCAATATGTAACCCTAGAATAAGTAAGGAATGCATGCACAATATGTAAAAATATGTAAGCAAGCATGCACAAACAATATACAAGCACGTGCAACACATAGCCAGCCATAAACTCATGACAACATGTTGACAACAACACCATCAACACTTCCATGGAAACACCATTGCCACCATGTACAACACAACACAGATGCAATAAGCACACATAGACCACAAGAATAATAAACACATACACAAGTAACATAAATGCATGATCAAAACACTACCCATGTAGTTGAAGGGTCGAACCATGCTATGATACCACTCTGTAACACCCTGTTCCCATATCTACCCAGGTAACTGGCCAACTGTGGTAAACATGTGATGAGAGACTACTAATAAGAGATTCAACCTCCTAGATGAGGTTAAGGAAGTCCAACCGATAAAAACAAGAAAAGCACACCTTACACAACATAAAAAACTTCCATAGAAGGTATCCCAACCCTCTACACCCCTGATCCCTAAGGGAGACTAAATTTTTTACCAATTTGATCCTTAGCCATGGGCATGCCAAGGAAAGGTAGTGACGATGGCCCGGTTTGGTTAGTTATGTGCCTGCAACTCATTGATTTGTGCCACCTTTTTATCCCCAGAGCCCATGTCACTACCTAACACTTCATGAAACTATAGGATATGATAAATAATATCTTTTTAAAAATGTACGGAAGCAATCACATCATCAAAATATCATCTAGACCCCTCCTAGCCATGACACACATTTCGTTCAACATGTCATAAACATTGCATCTACATGTGTAAACAACACATTTAAACATAGGGGTCTCATACTTATTTGAGAATCACTAAGAAGCATTGCTCCCTTACATCATAAGTTGCAGTACAATTTATTTGAGCACAGATACATTGTGCATTAATTTACAATTAAAAACACAGATAGAGCCATACATCATTACTCATAAAATACATGATTATAACCAACATAATAACAACAAAATTACCATGGATATAGAAACAATAGAATCCACATAATAACCAATGAAATTATACATAAAATACCAAAGGAATTAGCTTCTCATTAATGAGTGTAAAAAACTTTACCAGAGATGGGACTTCCACATTCCATCTGACCATAGATTGCCTGAGGCAAATCTCTCTTCAACCAAACACCCTCGTGCCATATTCAAAGCATGAATGTGGGACTCAAACTGAAAGAACCAACAAGGGAATCTTGAGGCTAAACCACCTCACCCTCATCAATAGAAATCTAGCTTTATCATGATCTGCACTAGATCACTAGGTCAACACAATAAACATGTCATAATCAGATTTACCGTGATCTACACTCAATCACTAGGCCAACACAAGTATGGATATCACCCGATTCTCTCTGCCTAAACCATGAGTAATTTTCCTATCTCATAGTCGCTCAGGCTTTACCGCAACCACCCTCTAGGCTTTACCGTATATCCTGCCATTCACTGGCAAGGATTCCTAGGCCTAATCAAGGGAGACCACCTCTCAAGCTTTACCATAATCCCATCCTAGAACACTAGGCCATAAAATGAGGCAAGATATCTCAATCTTTACCGCAATACAAACCTGAATCAGTAGGCCCTAAACTGAGGCAACACATAAACCTTTTCTATTTAATAATAATAATAATATTTAGAGATCCAACTCACTCAGCTTCGAATCCATAAGGTCATCTAGCTAAACCAAGACATGAGATCTCCACAACACCATGCCTATCTGGAAATGGCAAGGCTAGGCTAAATACACTGTCACACCTGGAGAAAACCCATGCCAAGACAACAAAGAACCACATGCAATACCATGCATGCCAAATCTAACAAGGAAAATACACATGAAAATCGATACCTGCCAAGAATCCTTATGTAGCTACTTGATTCCTGCCCCTCCTTGCTTGCTTCCTCCTTCTTTCTGCTTTCTTTCCTTCGTTGGTCAAATTCCAAAGTGCTCCAAGAAAAATATAAGTGTTTGACAGTGAGAGATAGAGAGAAAGAGAGAGAGCGAGAATAATGAGAGATCTCTAAAAATGTGAGCAAAAGCTTGTGAATTGATCCTCATAATCTTTTTTATTAATGAGGCCTCTATTTTCTTAATGTTCCATTATTTTCCTTCATTTTCCTCCTCACATGCACCCATTGAACTTTCATCTCCATTTTCTCCTAATTTCCATTATTTTCATAAATAAATGTGCCAAAAAATCCATTTTTCCTTTCCAAATCCTTTTCCATTTCCTTTGCCAATTTCCTTAGCCATATTAACCGAAATGAACACCCACTAGGATGTTTTTCCCAAAATTTAGCTTGGAATAAGTGTCCCTTCAACCATGGTTATTATTTTTCCTTTATTAACTTTTATTAAATGGAATTTTCACCATCATTGTTACATTTATCTTAGGAAAGCATTTGTTCCCACTGCTTGGGGTGTTCACTTGTCAAGGAACTCAAGATGTTTCCCAAACTCCTATTCACCACATTTGTTTCCTCATATGTTTGTGGGTGGTAACTTTAATTGTACTTAGAAATATTCCAATTTTCTTCCTTAACATCCTCCAGAAATGACCTATGAATCTGGTATCGTGGTTTGAGATAATGGTTCTCAACAACCCATGCAATATTACAACTTCTTTGAAAAACATATTTGCAACTCTCGTTGCATCAGTTGTTTTGTTGCACAGTATGAAATGAGACATTTTTTAGAATATATCCACAACCAAAAATATAGAATGATTACATCTATGGGTACAAGGTAATCTGAGGACAAAATACATATTGATAGAATCCCAAGGCCAACACAAAATAGGCAATGGTTGGTATTAACCTATGTTCTTCCTTCTTTGTTTGGTGTATAGGAACACCCTATAATTTCCATGAATTAATGCATACCAACCAAATGATAAAAATAATCTAACAGAGATAAGGTCTTTTGAGTCACAAAATGTCCTAATAGTCATACACTATGACTTTCCTTGATTAAATTATCTCTCATGGAACAATTCAACATGCATAGTCAATTGTTCTTGAACAACAATCCCTCCTAGATAATATACTCAAACCAAGGACTCCTATCTTGCCTCACTATGTTCTCACATGCTTTATAGGACCCTCAAAATGGAATAAACATATAATATGAGATATGAGACATTATAGGTAACAAGTGATTAATGAGAATAATAAATACGCGAGAAGTGACCACATCAATATGAAATTCAATTTGTTCCAAGTAAATTAGATTGCTAAGACTATTTAAATTATATATATATATATATATATATATAGATGTATGTATGTATGTATGTATATGTATGTATGTATGTATGTATGTATGTATGTACACACACACACACACACACACACACACATATATATATAACAAGTTTTAGCTATCATATTTTAATTTATTGTAAACATATTCAAATTTTTAACAATTTTAAACAACTTTTGTTTTGGTAAGTTAGAAATCTTTGTCTTATAGAAAATATATAGAGTTCGCATGCTTGGAGGGATTTAGCCAACTTGTTACAAGATTGAGTCATAAGAAAAAGAGGTTGGCCATCACAAAAATGTAAGGGGCAGGACTAGTCCTTGTAAGGGAAACCATATGACATCTTGAATAATTTAGAGAATAAGAAAAATCATGAAAAAAATAGAAGGGCATAAGCCTCGAAAGGCCCTAAGTCGCATTGGTAGCTTAAGTAATGTGAAGATCTACTTCTTTGGGTTCTCCTTACCATGATTGAGCTCAATGTGATCTTCCCATTCAACTGGTGTTGGTCTGTAGTAGTCATCATCATCATGTAGAGGGTGATCATTTGGTGGAGGTTTCATAGTTGGCACATGGCGCATTGCTAGTAGAGGGTTTGTGGCTGGTAGTTTGTGCACTATTGGTGAAGGATGGGTGACAATGCCTTGGCTTCTAGTTTCTGCTCCCTTGCTTCCAGACATTCCATTATCCATAAGAATTTTCTCCATGGTGTTGTGTTGTTTTCAAGGATTTACTAACGAGGAATAATTTAGTCAATGTATATAAAAAATAAACATATCCAGACTAGTAAAAAATCAAGAAAGGAGCCCATTTTTTTTGTTAAAACATAAGGGGGTTATTTTGGACACAATAAAGTCATTGATTGGAGCTATAAATTGAGAATAGTCCATCAAGAACATTCTAGTTATTTTAAGGTCCACCATGAAAGTGACTAGCTCAAGATGGGTGAAACTTTTGATGTAGGAGGCTTCTTAATTTTATCCATGTGTATATTATTTTTAGCAACTACATGTGAATTTCTAAAGGTAGGGCCCTATTCATTATCATACTAATGATATCTTGTGGGGCACTACCATTACTAGAGCCTTAGTAGCATTTTTCTCTTGAGATAAAGTATCCAAGTCTTCCAAGGTATATATCAAGATCAATTTGATATGTTTCATTCTGAAGGATATTGGAGCTTCTTTAATTTGATCATGCATTGATACATTGGAAGATGTGCTTGTATTATTATACCAATTGGTAATGCCCTTCCAACCATTGCCTCTTCTTTTCCAAATAAATCATTTTCCATTTCAACTATTATTTTGTTGTTGTCATGTTGCTAGCCAAATTTTTGCACGCATAAATATGGTAATAATAATCATGAACTAAGAATGTAAACTTATTCCCAAGCATGTGCTAGAAGTAAACAAATTCTCCAAAACACATTACTCTTCTTAAGAAGTGGGTGAGTGCAAGTTTGTGGTGGTCTTTTCTAACATTTTAGATGCAATAAAAATATCAATAAACAAGCATCCCTTGAATTAATTAGACATTTTAAATTCTTATGAACCTATATATAAAATAAAAATGTACAAAATTCAGCAACCTTTGAATAGTTTTTATCTATTGCAATTTGTCATAGCTATATCAACTATGATTTTCATTTTTGAAAGTATAGTTTATATGGTTGTGTTTTTGCATCATTTTAGTACCTAAATGATGTTCATACTACATAAAAACTTGTTAATATATGTAGATAATAAGACGTATCAACTTGATGCTATATTTTCAAAACAGTGTTTTAGATTTTTTTTTTTTTTTTTTTTTTTTTTTAATAAATTAGCAAAATCAGTGAACATTGAAATTAATATGTCAAGTATTGATAACATAGTTACCAAGCAAACGAGAATTATTACCTCAAAACAAGAACTCTAACAAAAAAAACATAAAAAATCCATGAAAAAACAACCGGAACGAAAAGTTGTATTCTAGAATAACCTCTCCTTTTTTCGGGGAAAATTTTCATTTTTTTTATAAATAGAAGCAAAACCCAACTTTTTTTTTGCAAAAAACACCCTGAAAACAAAAAGCGTTCAAACAAAAATTTTAGAATAATAAAAATTTATATTAAATTTATATTTTTTTTTAATAATTGAAAGAACACAAAAAAAACAAAATTCATTATATTTTTCTAAATTAAAAAAAAAAAAATTAGGAAAAAATCAAAATTAAAAAAAAAACATTTTTAATATTAAAATTTCAAAATATAATAATAATTAAAAAAAAAAATTAAAAACAAATAAATTTTAAAAATTAAATTGAATTTAAAATATATAAATTAAATTTAAAAACTATATATATATATATATATATATATATATATATATATATATATATATATATTAAATTAAAAACCAAAATAAAAAATAAAAAAGAAATTAAATTTAAAAAAATATATTAATTTTTAATAAATTAAAAAAAATTAAAATTAAAATTAAAAAATTAAAAAATTTTAAAAATAAAAAGGTTTTTTTTTTTTTTTAAATTAAAAAAAAAATTAAATAAATAAAAATATTTAAAAAATATATTAAATTTTAATAAATTAAAATTAAAAATAAAATAAAATAAAATATCATTTAAATTAAAAATAATTAATGAAAAAATATATAAAAAATAAAAATTACTTAAAAAACTAGAATTTGGCATCTACACTTCTCACCATTGGTTCACTGTTCACATCAACCTTTTTGTCTTCCACCGTTGATTCGACTTTTATTTCCCACCGTTGGATTTGTCCAGCACGCTGCTGCACACTATTCGCTCACCATGCTCTGTGTTCATTAATTTCCCTCAGCTCCATGGCCAACAAATCTGTCATCCCACAACAAATGCAGTCAATTTCTTTGCCAACTAAAACGATGGCTAGCTGTTCTCTGCAAGCAGCCTTCATTTCACCCAACAATAACGTCTTCAAGAAAGCCCTTTGTCTCATTGGCCAAAGACTCCTTGCAAAGGGATCCTTCCAACCCAGATAGTCCCAATACTCCATATGGTACGCCAAAAAAATTACAAGCACATCCAGCTCCAGCTCTCGCGATGAATCCCCCTATCCCAATTTCGATATCAATAGATGTGTAGTAGGGGAAGTGATGCAGCCCTGTGAGGTGAAAAATTCTACCAAAACGGGTCCCGAAGTTTGGCCTTTGCTTTTGGGCTTCGCACCATTGATATCACTAGCCTGTGATGCTGCACCAGCTTTGCTGGTGGGATTGAGATCTACTCCGTTGGTGGTGTGAATTTTGACTCTGTTTCTTGTGGCATCAGACCCCTCTCAAGGTCTTGGTTTACTGCCGAAATATTATTTATCCTATTGTTTTGGCAAAAGAGGAGGGTTT
This sequence comes from Pinus albicaulis, assembly GCA_034641835.2. Lineage (NCBI taxonomy): Eukaryota > Viridiplantae > Streptophyta > Pinopsida > Pinales > Pinaceae > Pinus > Pinus albicaulis. The sequence continues at coordinate 1,336,346,173 of CM076570.1, read as the reverse complement.
GAATCTTGGTCCCATGTCCGTCCTTCAATTTAGGGAAAATGAGGCCATGCATTGTCTCGTGAGCTTTTTTCGCCTGCCAAATTCGCACAGTTAATGGCAGTTACTTTGAGGCAGCTTTACGGTACTACAATCGGGATTTAGGTACCATCCGGTCCTAGTCTTGCTTTGTATATATTTTTCCCTCCAAACAACAATCCCATAGCTCGATCCTGGGTTTCTGCAATTCCTCAAAAATAATCACCAAAATCTCATGCAGTCACTAGGGCTGTTTCAAATCTGAATCTCATAGAAGGAGATCTTTTGGTGGATTTCTTGTTCCGAATCTCATAGGAGGAGCTCTTCTGGTGGATTTCTTGATTTGAATCTCATAGGAGGAGCTCTTTTGGTGGATTTCTTCAGGCCAATTACATTCAGCATATCGGCAGGATTCAATCTCTAGGTCGTTCACATATGAGATGTAGGTAAGGTAAGCATTTGTCGATCGAGCGAGAGGGGCTTGGCTATTTTTGACACAAACAGAAGTTTTGGATACGCGATCGATCGGAATGATGGACACCGTAGCTGAGGCCGATTCAGTACATTAGGATGAGGCGTCAATCTTTGAGCTCCAGCAACAGCACCCCATTGTATTCCAGGGCCATTGCCCCCAGAGCAGAGGACGACGACAATGATGGCACGGATTTTGCTCCATAAGTTTGTTCAAACATTGCAACTAGTGTTTCATTTTGTATCAATTCAGCAGCATAAAATGTAGTTAGTTGGAACGTTGTTTTGATATCTTTATGTGACCTCTTTTTCGAACTCGTTAGGGTTGGTTTTATACCGGGATATTTAAATATATATGAATACAACCAAAAAATTGTGTTCTTAATATTCATTTTTGTTGTAAGACAATGCCCACTAGAGCATTTGCATTTCATTTTATTAGCCATAATCTGCTGATTAACACATTTTATTATGTAATTGCTAAACTTGATAGTTTTGAGTTATAAGACTTACCTACGTAACATTTACCTGAATTACCATTAAGACATACAGTTTAGCAGAAAGTCAACTCTATAATGTTATAACTAGTCTTCTTCTTTTGACGAGGGTTTAGGATTTTAATTAATAGGTCTGAATGTTTTTAAGTGTAAGCGCAAGCCCTTTCAGGTCAGTGTAATGACTGTTATGCCCTTGAACCTTTGGGACGGGAGTCACCACAAGCCCCATTAGCATTAACACAACCCACTTTTAACAACATGTTCATGGGAAAGACATGTCGAGGCTAAACAATAAGAGTTTGACTCGAACTTGGAAAACACTCAGATAATACAAAAATGTAAAATAGATATTTTCATTTCATTTGGGAAAAGCCCGGACCCTGTATAAATTTTAACTGACTCGCGTGTACTTGTGAGTCAAATTTGCATTTGGAAAGTCAGTCCTGCTGGTGGCGTTGGTGACTCATCACCAGGTTAACTCAGCCCATTTTGTGGGGCAAGCCAGATTTGGTTCACGGGCTAAGCTTAGGGAACTTGGCCACTGGATTTTGAACCCGGGCTTTAGTGTTTTTAATCTCTAGATTACAGTGTGATGGACATAGAGTCTCCGACCAAAGTAGTAGGATTTTACTGTATTGGTGTTCGTTGCATGAAAATTCGGCAGTCGTACAAAATTTGGTGAATTTTCTAAAGTGCGAACATGGTATGATCAATGCAATTATTTATTGTCTTTGTATACCTCATGTCTTTGATACCTAGTTGACCTATAAACCCCACAAGAAATTGAAAACCTTGCAAATATTAAGCAAAAAAACATAAAAGATATCTATAAATATAAACTAAATAGTGAAATTTTGAAGAAACGAATTATTTTTCTTATTTACTCTGTTCCTGAGGTTGAAATTCCTCCAAAATTCGGAACAAAATGCATATTTTCTATATCTATACTTTCGTATTGGGGTTTGTATAATAATTGTTTATCACATATTTTGTCCATATTGGATCATGTTTGGATTGGAATCTTGCTATGATGCCTTTGACCGATAGAATTTGACTTGGAAAAATATCAGTATTTTAACTTTGGGTGAATTTTTTGTATTTGTTTTAGTTTTTATAATTTTGCATTCTCAATTCTGACCTTGCCAAACCATTTGCAGAATCGAGTCTTGCTACTTTGCTTCAAGCTATGATAGATTTGTGCTATTTTTTTCTTATTAATGCTTCAAATGGTAATTGGAAATATATGCCGAAATTTGTGGAGTCAGTGCTTGGTTTCACCTTAAGGATTTCGTTTGTGAAAATTCTATTGCTTGAAACCTACGTTCATGTAATACACGAGTAATGATCCTTGATAAGGTTTCTTTTCTGAATCAAATTGAGGTGTCAAATTTGTATTTTTGTATTCTAACCATCCAACTTCCATTTCTTAGTTTCTTGTTGATTCTTACTATGCATGCAATGGTCCCTAGCCATCACTGCCATTGAATGATGTATACAGCTTTGCAATGAGTTTACTTCATGCAATTCACCTTTATAAGGTTTCTTTTCTGAACCATCTTGTGGCATAAATTTTGTGAACCTGTCTTTATTAACCAACCAGAGGTAACCAGTTATTAGTTTGATACTCACTGAATTTTTAATATGCATGCAGTGGTCCCTAGCCATCATTGCCATTTAAAGATGTATGCAGTTTTACAATTGGTTTTTGATTAATTTTATCATTTGTGAAAAATGAATTTTATGTTACAGAATGACCAAAAATACATTGATATTTTTCTCACCTGCACGGCTTGGACTAGATTGTTTCCCCTGTAAATAACATATTTGCCATGTTTTATAAAATGAATGAGCTAGAGTAGAGTAGGCAAACTGGTATCTAAGGTTTTCATAGCCAGGTAGTTGTAGCCATTTATATTGATTAATTGCACAATCCATATTTGGATTTTATTCACATTAATTATGCAGTCTGAATCTTCTATAAAACCATGACAATAAATCTGAGCTTAACATGATTTGTGCCTAATCGGGGCTTTTTATTTTCCACTGCTTAAACAAGTTATTACCTTCGTAAGAAAGATGCACAATCCATATTTGGATTTTATTCACATTAATTATGCAGTCTGAATCTTCTATAAAACCATGACAATAAATCTGAGCTTAACATGATTTGTGCCTAATCGGGGCTTTTTATTTTCCACTGCTTAAACAAGTTATTACCTTCGTAAGAAAGAGGAAAATAAAAGAAATGTTGCCATATAAACCTCACTTAAGAAAATTCTTGTGATCACAAGAGTCAAGCAACCTATGAGGGGTTTTCATTTCTAGAGCAAACATAAAATAAGAGTGAAATAGACTAAAGGCACAACTGACGTTGGACTTGAAGAAGATGGACCATTTGGCAGTAGTGAACCTCAATTGATTGCATTCATATTCCTCCCTTATATGAGTGAACTAAGTATAAGTTTATCAGATCACATATTTCGAATAAGAAATTCTTCGGTTTTGTATTAAAATTAATTATAACATTGTTCCATATTGTCTTTAGCAATTACAATATTTTCTTAGGGTCTCTGTTTTAGGCAATATTTTTATTACAACAGGGTTGTTACGTTGAACAGATTGTAATTACATAGTTGCATCACTCATGACTTTTATTAGTTTGATTGATATGGCATTGTTACAATGTTGTGAACTCGTCTATCTGGTTTGTCTTCCACTGTTATGGAAAGAATTCTTAGGCAATTAGCTAGAATATATCCTACATTTTCCAATGAGTAGGGTTGGTTGGGTATCTGCATTGTTTACCCGCATGTTGAAAGTCATGCCGAGATTTTTAGTTTGTATAAGTACCATATTTATATATTTATATTTATATTTCCATCATTCGTTTCAGTAGTTATACACAGTAGGCATTTAATACAGTTTTCCCAGATCAATTCTCTGTGTGTTTATTCTTGTTCCATTAAAACATGGATATGCATATGAGATTCTATATGTATGCTCACGGTTGTTTGTTATTCAGTAGTTTTATCCATCTTGCTTGCTAAACGTTTACTCACAGACATGTAGGGGTTCTAATTTTGATCACCAGATGTTTTACTTTTACCATTATTAATTATAACACATAGTTACTTTGGCTACTCAAGCCGAGAGTTTCAATTTCCTTCTTGGAATAAGACACCTAGTAAAAGTGATAAACAATAACTACTTAGTAAGATAAACTTTGAGGGAGTTACAAATACTCTCTTTTTAGTTTCTTTGCGAATTTAGATACGAGAAACCTACTACCAGATGGCAGCCGAGCACTCTCGCTTTCCAAATTTCTATTCATTTGCTCTCATCAATACGGAAACGAGAGTTGGTACATCAACCAAAGAGGGAGAAATTATTATAAACTCCAGGTTTTCTCTTCTTCAGTTTTGGAGTACTACCAAGGCTTCACAGGCAAGCAAAATGGATCGACTGATCAGCGGCCAAACGACATGCAATTCAGTCGAGAAGCAGAGAAATGGAGATTCGAACCTTGACATCTCAATTTCAAATGCAGTCAGAGACAAGCTGTGGCTTATGAGAGACAGAATTGAGAAGGAAGATCCCGCCTCCAAGTTTGGTAGTTGGTTTTGTTGATTTATCATTGTTTTATTTCTGAAATTCAAGTGAACACACATTCTTCTTCTGTTGGTAAAATTTCCTTTCAGTGCAGGAAATGTATCATATAATGTTGAAGTTTTGCTTCAATTGGTCTTATGCCATGCCAGTCTTGATTAAATAGAAAACTGTATGAAATGTTCTTCTACTGACACCGATTTTATAGCACACTTGGCCTTCTATTATTTGCAACCTGTTTGGATGGGTTAGGCCCTTGGCTTTTACAGGCATTCCATTAGGATGGGGTAGAACACAATGAGACAAAAAGACTCTTTTAAAACAAAACTAGACTAGATTATAATCAATTAAAACAAAAAGCGAATATGGTTATTTGGGGAATTTATATGTTTTTGTATATATGTCATTATTTTTAGAAGAGCTTGCACAAAATGCAGGTAAGAAATATTTCTGAGTTTTCCTTCCAATCATGGATTTGACTGAACTGACCACAACATAAATGCCCTTAAAAATGGTCAGAGCATTGTTGGACACCTAATCCTCTATGGGTAGGTGTGGAAGGTGAACAGTCACAAAGGAGACCAAGTGACCTTGGAAGATGAATCCAAGGGTCACACCATTATATTATAAATGTACATCCATGGTGAATAATATGAGTAAATAATGCTTATCTTTCTTTTGTGTGTGTTTACTTTTCTCACCCACCATGTGTGTGTTTAACATGGTATCAGAGCAGGCGATTGCTGGCCCTACTCCAATTTGAGCCACTAATATTTTTGGCCATTTAATTCCTATCATTCTCGCCATGATTCTCTACCAGATTCATGCCATATTATATTTTATATAATTATGGCATTACTACAACCTCATTTTCTACATAAACTCTAGGCTATGTGATAACGCTAGTATCTCTGAAATAACATTTCACTTTTTCATAGTGCTGACAACTGGTGAACTTGGCATGAATTCTGTAGTTGTCAGTAATATCTATTCTATTTTTCTGATTCTGGTTGAGCAATTTGGGTGCATTGTACCCATCTCTATGTTGTTTTTCCAAAATTTGTCTCATATTCTAGTGTGCGTTACTTACTCTTAGACCTGTACCGTGACATTTTTAGCTGCCTCTCTACTTTCGCTTTGACATGTGTGATTACCTTCCTTGGTAAAACTATTTTCACTCTGAAAATTTGAATTATTATTTTGTTTCCTGACTATAACACCTTTGTAGTCATTTCATGCACTGTACACGTTGGTTGAGACCGTCCTTCAAATGATACACACTGTGCACACTATGACAAGCCTACGAGAGTATTGTAAATGCATAGAATCTGGTCTTCAAGCACACATAGTGCACACAAAGTAGGTTTTATGGAATTTATTCCAGAATGATTGAAGGTTGGATATTAATCGTTGAAGCTTGAAGTCCGTGGAATACAAAACGTTGAAGGTTGGTTTCTCCATGCACGGTTTATGTGCGATGAATGGAGAGTTGTCCTCTACGCATACACTCCTCATACTACACTTCGTCTATAGTAGTGGACAATTATGTTAATTCTGGCAAAGATTTACTGTGTGATGTGAAACCCTTGCAAGAAAGGGGTCTTTATCTCAATATTTACAAGGAATGGAGAAGCCCAGAGTGACATGAGCAGATAATGTTTCCATATTTGAATCTTCCTCCATATGATGATGATGCGAAAGATTACCTAGATTTTCTGGCCATATCATTGCGGATAGGATAAGAGTTGATATAAATTTTCTTGTTTTTGTCTCCTCCGACTAAGAGGGGTTTGCTTATGATTTGAAACACTAATTGCAGTCAATTTTCTGTGCTCAAAGGTGTCATCTGTTTCTCAAGTAATCCTTCTAAATATTCGACAAATTCTTTTATCCGAAAAAAATTAGTGAAAATCTCTACCATTACCGCAATGCTCATCTTATTTGTGTGACTCTAGATTGGGAGTTGCTATTTTAAATATATATTTGAGACCGGTGAGGCCAAACGGTCCCTAGTTATATATTCGGGTCATCCTTTTTGGCTATAATAAAGAGTATATTGGACAGAGAAGATCATAATGGATTATGTTATTAGCAGTTGCTTGCTGGTTGAGACAACTACAACAAAAATATAAAGTTGAAACTAGGTGAGGAGTTTCTGCCAAGAGTTAAGATCTGAACTGTTCTAGGCATATCTTGATAATAGATATTTTTGTTCACAAGCATAAGAGATTGTTTATAATTTTAAAGTTGCAGCTTATGTAATGAGATTGGAGGAGAAACAAATTTCCCTCTGAATAATTTGCCCTTTACTATGATTTTGGTCTCCCACAGCATGCTCAAGGATTTGAAATTATCGCCTCAGTGTTGAGTTACTCTACAAAAAAAAAAAAAAAAAAATTAGTTGCTGGGGTCGAGGCAGAAAAATGTTTTGGGGTAGTTTGACATAATCAAACCTTTCCTTTAACGCTGAGTTGATTAAGTTGACTGCGTTGAATTGAATGTTGGATAGCATTTTTTCTTGCTGGATGGAGCATTAAGCCGGTGCGTTCAAGTGCTAGTATATCCATTGCACATTGATTGTTTGGTGCACATTTACAAAGCATATTGTAGTGACATTGAATTGTGAGTGATTTGATAGTTGTGATCATAAAATTGGGAAATTTTATGAAGTATTAGTGTTTTTTAAAACTATAATACAGTCTACAACTAATAACACAGTGAAAATCAAGAAATCATCTCTTTCTGACATTAGAATTTGTCTACAAAATGCACAAGAGAAGATTGATTTTTTGCAGCTTGAATCTAAGCTCCAGTAAGAAGAATTAAAAGAGAGGAGTCATCATTCTGAACCAGTTTCTGTTCAGAAAATTGAAATAGACTCTCATAAACAGCAAGTCAGTAATGTTGAAGTCGATTCACATTCAATTTTTTGTCCAAAAACATATTTACATGCATATGTAGCTTCTCAGTGTGCACTTCCCAAGCCCATCATTAGACCTTGGGAAGAGCTTGTTCAAAACAAGCACAAAATTGGTCTTGGATATGAAAAGAAATTTTCCTTTCAAAGTGTCAGATTCCTTTATGACAGTTCACCTGCAACTGTTCCAGATCTTGCTCCTCTTCCGTAGCAACAACAACAACAAATTGTAAAATTCCAACACTGTGATCACGTTGGCCATATGAAAGATCATTGTTTCGATCTTCGCCCATCCAAGCACTGTGGTTAACACAACCATTATTCACACAGATGCTTCAGAAACAAGCCTCCTACAAGAACAAAGATTCATCTTGGATGGATCGCTTCTTGGCAATGGGCATCAACAGCCAAGAATATGTTTAAGTCACATATTAGAACTTGTTCTAGAATATTGAACAACCTTGCAGATGAGTTTTCACCATCATCTCACCTTGTACCTGACGGGGGGGAAATTGTAGTCATCTACAAGCTTCGAAGCCAGATCAAGCAAACTTGAGCCACAACCTGTCATTCTAGATTCAGAGTTGTAGCCAAAGACATAGCAGTTCAAGCGAGCCTAAGCCACAATTTGTCATTCCAGATTCAGAGTTGTAGCCAAAGACACAGATGCCCATGAGCATGCCTTTGGTTGGTGGACAACCTTAAACCATCCATGTGAGGTTCATATTCTTCCTCTTCAAATAATTCAGAGCACTTCCTCTAGCAGACGCCCTCAGCTTCTTGCCAGCTTTGGTAGAGTTCCGAGAAATGCATTAAGAATTCCAGTGCTGGTGGTCATCCTTAAACCATTGCAGGTTGTAGACCTCCCTTCTTTTAGGTTGAAGGTCTCCCTCTTCAAATATGAGGGACACTTCCTCTAGCAGAAGCCCTCAACTTCTTTCCAGTTTTGGAAGAGTTCCGAGAACTGCAATAAGCATTGAGTTCCAGTGTTGGTGGTCATCTTTAAACCACCTCTTTATGCCAACATTTCAGGGAGCTAATTCAGCCTAAGTGCTACCATGCATACTTTACAGATTTGTATTAAAACTCTCTTCTTAAACTCACACATACTCCTTCAGATTAAGGGGGGGGGATGTTGGACACCTAATCCTCTATGGGTAGGTGTGGAAGGTGAATAGTCACAAAGGAGTCCAAGTGACCTTGGAAGATGAATCCAAGGGTCAAACCATTGTATTATAAATGTACACCCATGGTGAATAATATGAGCAACAAATGCTTATCTTTCTTTTGTGTGTGTTTAACAAGCATTACTTTCAATCTCTATCAAATTGTTCAACATGATTTTGATTTGAGCTTTCACTTGATCGTTTGGCGCCATGGTTGGAAATCTACCATACCTTTGATGTATCTTTGCACCTTTTGGGGCAATTGCTAGTGTGTGTATATATATATATAATTTTATTAAATTAAAAAATAAATAAATACCAAGATAAAAAATTAAATTAAAAAAAATATTAAATTTTTATAAATAAATAAATTTTAAAATACAAAAAAAATTAAAAATAAAAAGCACTTTTAAAAATAGAATTTACATTTTTTTTAAATTAATTAAAATTAAAAATGAAAAAAATAGATAAATTAAAAAAAAAAAATTAAAATATAAAAATTAAATTTAAATAAAAAATATTTTATTTTATTTAATTAAAAAATAAGAATATATATATATATATATATATTTAAAAATTTATTAAATTTTAATAAATGAAATTAAAAAAAAAAAAAGTTAATTTAATTTGAAAAAAAAAAACTAAATTTGGTCGCATCTCCTCCTGCCCCAGTGGCCAACCCTCACCGCCACCTAGGCAGCCTAATTTATATATATTTTTAAATAAAATTATATATATTTTTTAATTTATTATATTTTAATAAAAAAATTAATATACTTTTTCATTTTTTTGTTTATTAAATTTGATGATGATGGTTAACGTCCACTGATATATATAATTTATTTTTTTAATTTTTTAAATGGTTTAATATATATATATATTAAAAAAAAATTTGTTTTTTGTTCAATTATTTTAAAATGTTTTTTTCATTTTTTTTTGTTTTTTAATCTTAAATTTTTATTTTCAAATTTTATTTTTATTTTCTTTTTAAATTTAAATTTTATTTTATTTTATTTTGATTATTTTAAATTTTCTCTTATTATTATTATTATTATTTTGATTTTTGAACTTTAAATATTTTATTTTTTTTATTTTAATTTTAATTATTTTTAAATTTTCTATTTTATTTTTTTTATCATTTTTTTTTAATTACGTGGTTTTTTTTAACAACTTAATGTTTTTTATTTTTTGGTTCAATTTTCTACTTTTTTTTCTTCAAATGATGTGTTTTTTTATTTTTATCCCCATTTTCTATTTATTTTTCAATTTATTTATTTATTTATTTTAAAAAAATTACAAGTTAACTTTTTTCTTTTTCATTTTTTATTGATTTTTAAATTTTTTTATATATGATTTTTTTTGTCATGTTTTTTAATTTTATTTATTTTTTATTACCAACATGAAAATCACCACTCTAAACAAACATGGTTGATGTTGCATCAACACTTTTTAAAATTAGCATAAAAATCACTAACATTTTAAAACAAATGTTCATACTTCAGAAATAAAAAAAAATCAAAGTTTCAAAAATATGCTCCAAAAAAAATGAGGGTGATTCCGCATCACCGTTTTTCAAAATTTTGGGTTTTTTTGCTACCTCGAAAAAGTAGGTACCAGTTTAGTTACCTATTTGATCGGTAATTATGTTTGGTGCATTATTTGAAAGTCCTAACATAACAAATATAGGGTTGCTTTATTATTTAGAGGTAAGTTTCTAAACATAGGATTTATAACAAATCTATATTTATTTTATTATTTAGAGGCAAGTTTATAAACATGGAATTAAAAAGTTATAGGAGAATCATTAACCATTTTTTTTGCATTAATAAATTATGTAATACGGAGATTAAAAGGAAAAAAATTCTTTAAAAATTAGATATTTGTAATTTAATTATACATGTCTATGTAAGTTTGCAATTTCATTAAGTATAAGTATCATGTGTAACATATTGCATTCATTTATTAAAATAAGATATTATGAAAAAGATGAAAAATTGAATTTCCTATTAATTATGCATTTTAAACCATTAATTTGGTTAACTTGACTTTATGCATGGCATAAACATATAAGATGAGATATGAGACATGATAGATAACAAGTGATTAATGAGAATAATAAATACATAATAAGTGACTGCATCATTGTGAAATTCAAATTTTTCCAAGTAAATCAAATTGCTAAGCCAATTTGACTTTGATATAAAAACATTAAAAATTTAAAATTTAAATTTAAAAAAAAAAAAATCAAATTTTAAGCATCATGTTTTAATTTATTGTAAAAAAAATAAAAAACGAAAATAAATATCTTCAAATTTTTAACGAATTTAAACCATTTTTTTGGTAAGTTAGAAATATTTGTATTACAAAACATATACAGAGTTTACATGCTTGGAGGGATTTAGCCAACCAGTTACAAGGTTGAGTGAGAATAAAAAGAGGTTGGACATCACAAAACTGTAACAGGAAGGACCATCATCCTTTGTGAGGGAAACAATATGACTTCTTCGATAGTTTAGAGCATACAAAAAAGCATAAAAAAAACAGGAAGGCATAAGCCTCAAAATTCCCTGAGTCGCATTGGTAGCTTGAGCAATGAAAAGATCTACTTCTTGGGGTTCTCCTTTCCATGCTTGAGCTCAGGAGGATCTTCCCATTCCACTAGCATTGGTTTGTAGTAGTCATCGCCATCAGGCAAGAGTTTTCATTTGCTGGACAGTGCCTAGCAGGAAAATGGTGCATTACTGGCAAAGGGTGTCTAGTTGGTGGTTAGTGCATTATGACGAAGGATGGGTAAGACTTCCTTGGCTTCTGGTTTTTTCTCCCTTGATACCAGACGTTCCATGACTCACATGAATGTTCTCCATGGTGTTGCGCTAATGTCAAATAATAGATGAGGATTGGCCCTCAATGCTTCATCAAGTAGGTTGCTTATAGGGTATGGTATCTTGCAAGGTAGAATCCACAGGGCTATAAGAAGAGGATTTATTTACAAATGTGGAAGTATAATGGATTTAAAGCCCTAGAGTACCAACAATAGCTTGCAATTTTTCCCACACCTGGTGTATGTGAAATTCCATGTCCTAAACACGACCCTCCAACACCACAGAGCTGTCTTCCTAGTCTCTAAGGTGGAGACCCAATAGATTGAGAGATCCTAGATGTTCTCATCGATGATTCCCAACTCCCAAGCCTCGATTTCTACAAATAAATTCTTGTAGCGATGGGGGATATTTTCATCCAATTGATCAGCTCCCTAGCTATTCTAGGGAGGGAGGGGTGACCTTCCTCTACCTCAGCCTCCCTTGTGGGGTCTTCCACGCTCTATCACCATAGGAACTATGTAGGGAAACTAGAACCAATTCCTTTATATTATATTACCTTCAAATGTTTATTTCTAGCACATCTTCCTTATGCTGCTCAGGCTTCTAAGCTTCTTAACGCTCTCCACAAGCAAGGCCATTACTACTATCAGGTGGATGTGTGTACCACTACCTGATGGGCCATAAATGTCCATTCGAGATGATAATGACACCATCACAACTCCTTCAATTGTGGACAAACAAGAAGGAAGGCCATAGGTGTCTCCATTATCCTCAGAGTGACTACTCTAGATGCATTAATCATGAAGGGGAATAATGCCTCCCTCTACCGTCTAGATACCCAAATTCACGGCCCTTCAAAAATTAAATATACACACATAAATTTATATTATCAATGCATATATATATATATATATATATATATATATATATATATATATATATATATATATATATATATATATTTTAAATTTAACATGGAGTTCAACCACACAAAACTAGATGGAAAAATAACCTTACTATATAACTAAATGCAAAATCTAAATAGAGATACATTTATAACTTCAACATTCTTCAAATTTGGAGCCTTAAATAATGGAAAAAATGTAAGTTTTAATATTTAAATAATAATTATATATACTAGAGATAAAAATAATACCTTAAACAACTACATTAGACCTAATCCTATTATTAGTATGCAAATGGAGATACAGGCTGTCAGTCATACGCCCTCAAGAGTGAGTATGGATGTGGAAAAGATATAAATGAGGTTAAATTAAGTCTTAGAACTTAAAGCAAATTTCTCAAAATCCAACAAAGGCAACACCATATTGACTCGATACACTATGACCATGTAGAATATCCTTGATTTAGATGTGGGAGTTTAGTTCAAATACTTTAATGTGAAGTCATATAAATATTAAATATTAAATTAAATAAAATATTTATTATAGTATATTAAATATTTTTATTTTAATCAATTATTATTATATTCACTTTATTATTAAACATAATTAATATATTTATAATAAATTATAAAATTTATATTACTTTTTAATTTCAATATTTTTTTAAATAGTTATCAACCAAATTATATATATATATATATATATATATAAGTGACTTCTATTTTTGTCTTGTGGGAGTTGATCATGTTGGATACCTAAAGGAATCCTCTATCCAATGGCATATGAGTTTGATATTTTCAAATTCAAATGATATTTTTCACCTAATTTCATTTAATCATAATTCTTGATTTTTTTTTTTTAACAGTCCTCTTCAAAAGGATACTCTTGGTTTTTCAATCTATTTAAATAGTTGAAAAAAACCTTTACACAAACACGTGTCATGTGTCTACAACATGCACTAATAAATTAACAATTTTTTTTCCCTAATAAATTATGTAATAATTTTTTTTTTGCACTAATAAATTATGTAATTATAAAATCAATATACTTAATAGTAAATAAAAAAATAAAAAAATTACTCATTCCCTATTTCTCTTAATATTTTCTCACATTAAGATACATTAAAATATACATAGGTACTATATATGTGATTATGATTTATATTTCTTATTACAATGTTATTCATTATGTTTATAATGTTTAGACTTTTTCCTTAACGAAGTTAGAAAGATTATAACATATACATATTCTTATAATGCCTTACCTTTAACCCTTAGTTTGAATAACATATAACTGTGCTCCTATCTGGGTTGCATTCTAATGGTTATGGGTCTGAACAATTTTTTCCACCAGTTCTATGTGCTGAACTATGGTACGAAAAATTACGTTGATTAATTTATATATATCCGACCTCTGACAGATTATTAAAAGGTTCAAGATTTCGTTTTATGTCATTAGTACTATGGCTATCTACTCAACATGGGTGGCATTACATCCCTCTGACACGTGGCATTTCCTCGCCCCATGGATTGGTAAAATGAAATCTACGATGGAGATTTTCGATAACCGGGTGAGGGTATCGACAACCCTTCCAACCCTAACCGCTTTGTTCATTTTGCCTTTGTGAGGCTGGAGGTTCCTACTCTGCAACCTCCCTGTCGTCATTGCCATTGCTGCCTAGGTTCAAGCTCTCGTCCATCGCAATATTGCTATACAGACGCCCTACCATGAAGTATCATGGTCATCCTCCATTGGAGGGCTATTGTGTGGCGACAAAACCGTTCATTCTTTGTTTTTAGTTTTGGAATTTAAGTTCCTACAACTAATGATTTCTTATCTCTTCTTAGTCTTTTCATTTGTTTTATCGGTTGCGAATTCGAGAGTTACTATCAATATATTCCTTACCTTGGTAGTTTAGCAATGAAGTGATGTTGTTCATGTGATTTTCAGGGTTTATTTGCCAAATTCTATTTACCTTTCTCAGCTATGATTTTTCTAGGTGAGTTTAATTTTCATATTCCCGTTGCATATACTATGCCTTTGGGTTCTTATTCTGACATTATAGAGTTATGGTTGTACTTAGTTTTGTGTGTTCCCATACAGTGTTGCACTGTGGGTTCCCTCGACTTCATGGAGAAGGTATCTTACAAGATGAGCCCTCATATCATAATAATTTTTATGGGTTATTTCTTTATTTTCGGAGTTTGTTTTTCATTTATATTCTAACACAGCTTTGCGCCCCTTGCAAATAAGCCTCGGATTATTGCCTTACCTATTTCTTGCAAGAATTTTTTTCCACCGTGGCATTGTAACGCTCGCTTCTTTATAGTCACAAGTACATGAGCTCATCAGTTGACCCTAATCAAAAGATCTCCCCCATATTGTTCTCTGGGAATTAATTCTGAACTTACATAGCATCTATCTTGTTATATATATATATATATATATATATATATATATATATATATATATATATATATATATATATATATATATATATATATATATTAGCTCGATTCTGTGATTTTATTTGGAATTGTATAAACATTGGGCCTCGCCCTAGTTTTAAATGGTCAAGATTTTGTGTAATCGTTATTTAATTCCGACCCTTAATACTAGTTACATGCGCAGTCTTCTCGGGTCCATCTTGTGAGTGAAATTTCTTGACCTGGAAGGGTTCTTAATTGTATGTGGTTTTTGTATTTTGTGAAAGGACTTGGTTTATCACCTGTTTTCCGACTCAATGCCAAATTTGTTCTTAATGTAAATTTATCCTTTGGTCTTATACAATGTGCATATTGAATCTTCGAAACAATATTAGTATTTGTAACAATTTTTTATATTTTTAATTACATTACATAGTTTTATTCCTTGATGATTTACATCATTTTAATCATTTTCCTACATGGTATAGTTATAATGATTTCTTTCAGTTAATAAAAATGCTATACATATATCTTCCTAGTCTGTTACGGACTTGTACTCCTGAACACGGTAACTTGTTTACATGTGTCTTTTTATTATATTATATATTTATATATGTTTACCCCTCAGATAGAATTTAATAGAATAGTTAAGAGGGTTTTGTTGTGTTTACCCTATTCTGCTTTTTTGGTAGTCTATTTCCTATACTCCTATATATAAATTTGTACAAATGTCTGGACCATCTTGATTTCAGAGTTACTTCGATAACTCTTGTCCATGTATAGCATAGAGTATAGATATAAAAAAAACTTGTCATGTCCAGGTTTTACACTCTGCAATAAACTAACAATTTTCAAACTTATTACAGGTTTTTTGTTGTATATTTGTCTAAGGTGTTTTCCAGTTATAGTCTATAACCGACCTTCCCCCGTCCTAAAGAAAACACCTTCCACTAAAGCTAATTTATAAATATAATTCCTACCAACAGATTATTAATCATTTCATATTCAAAGAAAAAAAAGTAAATCAACATATATAAGTTTCCTGCTACTTGGCTGTAAGAATTTTCCTTACCAAGATAGAATAAAGATCATCACAATTTCCTCTTCTGAGCTTTTTAATAAAATTACAAAAATAGTTTAAACATAAACTTCATAGGGAGTTCTCCTAATTATTACTTTTCAAGCAGACTGCTTACTTATATCACTTTGGAGACTGTTGGTGATGTACTCCCTACCGTGAGAGAGGTTATTACATCCTCGAATCCCCCCATGCTCCGCACTAGAGTAGGGTTGTTTAGTAGTATTCTGGTTGAGACCTCAGGACCCCTAGTCCAGTACTCTTTTCTTTCCAGAATTTAGGAAATTCTGAGTTTCCAGTGGTCACCACTAGCTCTATATTAAATCCTTTTCCTCACTGCGATGTACCTTTTATCCCCAGAGGAAAGGTAATTGTTTTAACTTCTTTTTGGCCCAACTACTCTCGGATCTTGGAATACTTTATTCATCAGCCTTTTATGGAGAACATTCCATAATTAATTTTATTCAAAACATAATAACCATGTTCATTCATTTCATCTCATAAAAAAAAAATGTATAATCTCTTTCCTTAAAACAAAATTAACACAATAGTTTGGAATTAATCCAGCTGTGACATCTTCCCCATCTAGAAGTAAACACTGTTCTCGGTGTTCTCTTCTAAATAATAAAATATTTATGGGTATGCCTCATGCACAAATCCTTCATCTTCCCATGTAGCATCATCTGGGCGAAAGTGCTTCCATTACACTTTAACTTGGGTGATGGCTGGCCTCTGGAGGATGATTTCTCTCCAATCATGAATATGTTGAGGTTCTACCAGAAATTCACCATTCGGTTCGACCTGAATTTAGCTAGGACTAAAGTTGATAACCATAAACTCCTTTTTTTAAATATTTTGGTATTCAATCTCATCACACCTAATTTTTTTTCCGATGTATTACATGCATCGGGTTATGCACTTATCATTTCAAAATTGATATGTGAACCACATTGTGCACCCGAATATGACTGGGTAGTGCTGATTGATAAGCCACAGGACCTACTCTTTCCAGAATTTGGTAAGGTCCACAGAACCTGGGATCCAATTTGGCACAACATGTCCACTTCAGAGTACTTTTCTTGGGTTTGATTCTCACATAGACATGATCACCCACATCAAACTCCTGGTAGGTTCTCCTTTTATCCGCATACACCTTATGTCAATCTTGAGCAGCTTTCAGGTTTTGTATATTCTTTCACACTTATGATTCCATTTCAGCGAACATCACTGGTCCAAGAATTAACTTGGTTTTAGGACTGCTCTAATTAATGGGAGTGCGACATTGTATCTCGTATAATGCTTCGAATGGAATCATTTTAAGAGACTCCTAGTAGCCATTATTGTACCTGAATTTCACCAGGTGTAGGTAGTCTTCCAATTTCATTGGTTGTTGCATAACATACATGCACAACATGTCTTCCATAATTTGATTCACACGCTCAGTTTTCCCATTTGTCTATGGATGGTATGCAGTGCTGAAATTAACTTGAGTTCCCAATCCCATAAATAGTGCCTTCCAAAAGGCTGATGTGAATTTCACATCCCTCTCAGAGATAAATATTTTTTGGGATGTCATACAACCTAAAAATTTCTCTCATGAAGATATTCACAATTTGCACCATTTTATAAGTGGACTGTATAGGTATAAAGTGGGCTACCTTACTCAGACAATCAACCAACACCATTATAGAATGCCTTTTTGATCTTGGTAGGCCAGTAATAAAATCTAAGGATATAACTTCCCATTTCCATTCAGGCACTGGTGTGGGTTGCAAAAATCCTCTACTTTAACCTGTTGACATTCTAGACATTGATTCAAATATTCACCAATATTCTTCCACATATCTGACTAGGAATAAACTTTCCTGATTGTTGTTAACATTTTTTGATATCTCAAGTGGCCAGAATAATTACTGCAGTGATATTCATTCAAAATCATTTCTTTCAGACTCATCTGATTTGGAATATATAATTTTCCTTTAAAGGTTAAAATTTGATTTTGGTTAATTCCATAATCTAATGGTTTTCCCTATCTTTCTATTTCTTATATTTGTTGCCATAAGAACTGGTACTCAGGATATTTTTCAACTTCTTCCTTTATCTAATCCTGAAATTTACATTCTAACTGATTAAAGCAAAGTTCATATACACAATGTAATTTTCTACTTAAGGCATTGGCCACATGATTTTCTATATCTTTCACATGTTGAATGTCAAAATCAAATTCACTCAAAAATACATTCCACCTTGCTTAATGAGCATTCAAATCATCTTTCTTAAAGTAGATGGTTAAACTGTTGTGATCTGTCTTCAACATAAATATCTTTCCCAATAAGTAGTGCCTCCACACTCTGAGTGCGTGCACTACTGTTGTTAGCTCTAAATCATAAGTTGAATATCATTGTTCATGCTCTTTTAATTTTCTTAAATCATAGCAACAACCCTCCCCTCTTCAGATATGATATCTCCTACTCCTTCCTTACAGGAGTCAGTGCATACTTCAAATTCCTTGTTGCGGTCAGCTACCCTCAACACCATAGCAATAGTTAGCAAGTGTTTTAATTTTTTCACAACTAGTCTGTCATTCACTAGTCCATCGAAAAAAATTTCCCTTCTTGTGCAAGGATGTACTAAGAAAGACAATTTTTGAGAATCCTTCTATGAAACATCTATAACATCTAGCCAATCCCATAAAAGAACGGATATCAGCTACGTTCCAGGGTACTCTCCATTTCATGATAGTTTTTATTTTCTTAGGATACACTGCTATACCATCAGCGGGAATAACGTGGCCCAAGTATTGTATTTGTTTTTTGAAAAAAATCACATTTTCTAAACTTGGCGTACATCTAGTGTGTCCTCAACATCTCCAACACCAGCCTTAAGTACTCCTTATGTTCTTCCATATTTCTGGAATAAATCAAAATGTCATCAATAAATATTATAAGAAAAAACTTGTCCAAAAAAGGGTGAAGTATGACATGCATCAGACTCATGAATGTTGTTGGTGCATTTTTTAAGCCAAATGGTACTACCATAAACTCATAATGCCCATATCGGGTGCGAAAATTGATCTTGTAAATATCCTCATCTTTGATTTGGATCTAGTGATATCTAGATCTTAAGTCTCATTTTGAAAATACAGTTGCACCCTTTACCTGATTGAATAGATCATCTATGCGTGGTAGTGGATATTTATTTTTGACTATCAATTTATTGAGCTTCTTGTAATCCATGCACATTTGCATGGTTCCATCCTTCTTATTTACGAACAACACTGGTGCTCACAAAGGGGACACACTTGGTTGGATATACCCCTTATCCAACAGTTCTTGTAGTTGTATTTTCAATTTTTTTAACTCAGGTACACTCATTCGGTATGCTTCTCTTGAAACTCGTGTTGTATTGGGCATTAGTTCAATAGTGAAATCAATGTCTCTCTTTGCGGGTAAATCGGGTACATTTTATGGAAATACATCCATGAAATCCTGTACCACAGGTATATTCTCCAGCATAGGGGTCTTTTCCTTAGAGTTAGCAAATCCCACTTGAATGGCATAAATTTGGCATCCTTTTCTCATGCACTTACTCAACTGATATGTTGTGATGGGACATAATTGTAAAGGTTTCTAATTCCTTGTAATTCTTGGCATATACCATTATCTACTCTTAAATATATAATATTTTCCTTACAATCTACTAGGGACCAGTGTCTTTCTAACCAGTCCATGCCCAATAGTATGTCGTAGGATCACAAAGGTATAATATTCAGCTCTACATTTAATTTTTGTTATCCAATTTCCAAAGAACATTTTGGGACCTTGGTACAAACTCTTCTCCTTGCACTAGTAGGTAACTGTACTAGCCAAGGGTTTTTTATTTTCTAACTTTGTAAATTACCTTTTTCTACTATTCGGGGGTTCACATAACTTAAACTGATACCAGGGTCAACCAACATAGAGACAGTTCGTGAGAATAACTTAACTTATAATTCTATCATTGTTGGCTGGTAGTCTGCTTGCCGATATTCTAAAGCTGCATTAATTCTAGGTATGTTTCGGGCCACATCCCCCACCGTAGAATATTCTTGCAGGTTGGTTGTTGTTTCATTCCTTTCCTGCTGAGGGCAGTTCTTGTAATAGTGGGCCTCACAACACCCCCAGCATTGCAAGGGAGGTTTCTGAGTTTGCCCATGTTATGGCTTACTAGAAGCCTCTGTGGGCTGCTCTTCATTAGGCCATTTTGTTATTTGATGATTTCTTCCAAGCTGATTACTTACTAAATTTCTTGCAAAATTCTTAAAGTTACTTGAACTGGTATTTTTATAATTTGAATTATTTTTCTTTCCCTTCTTTGGTGTCCAGTTTCTTCTTATTTCTCCTTTTTCCTCAATTTGTTGGTAGCAAATTCTTTCTTTTCTAATTGCCTTGTATATTGTCCTTGGATTCATAAATTCAATTTGTTCCTTCATGTGAGTAGGTAGACTACTCAAGAACCGTTGAACTTTAGCTTTCTCATCTTTCAGGTAAGGCACATATCTTAATAATGATGTGAACTTGGTTATGAATTCATCTATTTTCATCTATCCTAGTCTTAAATCATGAAAATCCTAAGAATTTCATTATTGGAAATTTTGGTTAAATATTTATCCTTGAAATATTGCTGGAATTCATCCCACGTCACATTCTGGTCTTCGACACTTCGTACATTTTTAACTTCCTCCCACCACGGGGTAGCTTTCTCGCTCAACTAATAAATGCCAAACAAGCTTTGAGGTTATTGCTATATTCATAAACCTGAAAGTAGTTTTTCATATTAATTAACCAACCCTCAGCCACTTCTTCAGCTTCCCCATCAAAAGTAGGTGGTTTGATTTTGTGAAATTCACCTTGAAGTTCCACTTTTTGTTTCTTTATTTCTTGCTATTCGAGCACATTACCAGATTCAACTTCATTATAAATTTTTTTCTTATTGCTTCATTATGAATGAATCCCTTCTAATATGTCATGAGTTTTGTCATTATTTTGTCATTGTCTTTCATTTTCTCCTTGAGTGTCCCTCTCAGGATTGGGCTACACCATTCCTTGATTATGCTTGTAGGAAAGGCTTTTGAGTATCCTCTCCTGTTCTTGCATCAATCTTTCATTGTCATTCCTTACCTTGACCATCTCTTCCTGGAGCTTCAACACTATACTGAATAATATACTCATTTCATGTTGTTGTTCCTCCAATAGTCTACTGGTGTTGGTCTACACTCAGCTGGATCCACATTTTTGGATTCATTTCCGAATTGGTTTGGGGTGTAGGTTCCCCTGTATTCTGGGGTGCTTGAAGCGTCGGCCCCCTTCTCATTTTCTAAATTCTGTGCAATTTTTTTTTTTTCCTCCAGAAAAAAGCGTAATTTCATTACTGCAGGTGAGTACAAAATTACATAGTGAATCACATAAAAGTGTGATCAAAGAAGACAAACCCAAGAGTTTGTAGGAAAACAGTTACAAGGAAAAATGCAAATCTTATGTAAAAACTAGAATCTGGCTTTTACCCCTTTCCATTTGAAAGACATGATGTTCATAAAATATACATATCTACTGCTATCTAATATTAGCAGTCCAACAAGAAATTCGTTCAAAGAACTGCCGAAAAAATATTTTCTATTGTTCACCATGGATCCAATCATAGCCTAGACAAACGAACACCTTATGGAGGCACCATCAGATAAACCACATCATATAAAACTGTAAGGAACCATCGCCCAGGGGAGAATCCGATATCAAAGTGTGTTAGTTAAATGTAGTTCTAGCCCAATACAGCATCCCACCGAGCAAGAAATACCAAAAAAAGTGGTGATATATCGCAACCACCATCACATAACTGTTGAGAAACATGCACTATGAGTAAGCAGCCTGTAGGCAATAAATGGTAGGCCAACAAAGGAAAACAGATGTCGCGCAGTCAAATAAGGATGGATGAAAATATTCAGTGGTATCGCCATCCTTATTTTCTCTGATCCTCCAAATATCCACAGCTTGTTGAATCCCCCTCTTGGAAGCTCGATCAGCCTCGTCATTATTTTCTCTAAATATATGCTGACAGGAGAAATATTCAAATGAAAGGAGGATCTCCCAAATAGAGCGAAACAGATTTTTTAAATGGTGAACTCTGCATTGCTGTATACCTTTGGTCCAATTTATCACATTCAATGAGTCCCCATAGAAATTAATCTTCCTGAAACCTTTCTCCGCAGTGAACATCAGGAGAATCTTGAGGCTCAGCAATTCTGCAAAATTATTTGTTCCTTCCCCAAGCCCAACAGAGATCTCAAAACAATGCGATACAGAAAGAAACAACAGAGCCCCTCCACCACAAACATTTTGCTGCATAGCCCCATCAAAAAAACCCCAAGGATTCCTCCTATCAATGTCCAAAAATAGGACCTCCCTCTGTTTGGCAACACGGATATGGATAGGAAAAGCATAGTGTAGTCCTATAGTCATGGCACCAATGATCTCTGGTGTACTGACCGCCCCATCAAATAGGAGGCGGTTACGAGCCAACCAACATGCCCAGATGACAAGGAGAGGCAGTGATTTTAGTTTCTTCTAAGCATAAGACACCCACCACGAGTCCCATGCATGAGACATAGATAAGCCCTCCCATCTAAACAGGAGACCCAATAACCTGGAACATTCCAGCCAAACCCCTTTAATGAAAGGACAGCTGAGGAATAGATGGTTAACTGATTCCTTATCAAAATTACATAGACAACACCAGCCAGGGCCTTGAAAAAATCTATGTTGCAGAACTTCCCAGGTGGGGACTTTATTTTCTAGGACACACCACATAAAGAGGCGAGTATTAGGAGGAAAATTTAGTTTCTAGAGTTACTTCCACCACCACCGCTCTTCACCTAAGACAACCCCAGCACTAAGTTTTGTGTAGCCAGCCCGAGGAGAATAGATCCCCGAAGGATCAAAATCCCACGAAATCTTATCCTCCCTCTCCAGAAGCGAAATATGAGCCTCTTTTAAAGCGCAGATGTAATCAGCCAATGCCCCCTCGTCATGAGCATCCAACCCCAAAGAAGAGGCCATAATCCAAGGCTGAATGCCCAGCCTTCTCCGAACCAGATCAACAAGATGGGAGAGAAAGGTAATCCCTCTCAGCCTTAAGGCCTCAACCGTGAACCTGGGAAGGAGATGTTAAAGTTCACTTCCCATCCAAGGATGCTCACCAACCCGAAGCTTCCTGCCACTACCCACATCCCAAGCCAGGATTGTTTCCAGAATGTGAAAATATTTAACTAGAGCCTTCCAAATCACCAACCCACTCGCAAAGGATTTTCTTGGATTCCTTATCCAATCCACTATAGAAAAAGGAGTAATATATTTTTGTGAGATCACCTGTGTCCAAAGAATGTCAACATTAATGAGCCTCCACCCACCCTTTGCTGCAAGAGCCTGAGAAAAGAGAAAAATATTTTTCAGTCCCCAACCTCCCAACCCTTTTGGGACAACAATTTTCTCCCACCGAACCAAAAGGGTCACCAACGAGTCCTATTTCCCACTCCAAAGAAATCTAAAGAAAATCCTCCTGGATGCCTCCAAAATACCTTTTGGAATCCAAGAGAGGGACAACCAATAAACCAGGACAACCTCCAAAACAGACTTAACTAATGTCAAACGCCCAGCTCTAGACAACCATTTATGACTCAAAACTCTTAAGCACTTTTCTAGCTTTTCCAGCAACCAGCTCCAATCATGTTTCCTATAATCATTGGGTTTTAAATGGAACCCCAAATAATTCATCTCATCATCCAAACTAGCAGAATTATAAGGAAAGATCCTCACAAACTCATGCCTCTCCTCTTCCCTCAGATTATGAGAAGTGATGGAAGACTTTCTAGCATTCACTTCCATTCCAATGGCCTTGCTAAATAGGTCCAAAATATCACCAGTAGTATTCGCATCTCTCACCGATCCAGAGCAGAAGATTAATACATCATAAAAAAAAAGTAGATGAGTAATGAATAAATTAGGAGCAACCTGAATTCCCTTCAAGGAACCCTGTCTCTTGGCCTCCTGAAGAGCCCTGCTCAAACCCTTAACAACCAATAAAAACAAAAGGGGAGAAAGGGGGCAACCCTGACGAAGACCCCTTTCAATATGAAAAAAGGGAGATGCAGCCCCATTAAGCAAAATAGACAAAGAGAAAGTTGTAATACAACTCATAATCCATCTTATGAAACCAATGCCAAAGCCAAGGTGAGTCAAAATCATACGAATATATAACCACTTACCCAGTCATATGCTTTGGAGAGATCTATTTTCAACATAGTCCCTTTGAGGTTCTTGGTCTTCATGTTGTGGACAGCCTCTTGAGCAGTTACGATTGCTTCATGTATTTGTCGACCTTCCAGAAAGCCAAAATTTTCACTAGAGATATGAGTAGACAGAATGCATTTGAGTCTTCTAGCAACCACCTTGGCTACCACTTTATAAATACAGTTGCACAAAGAGATAGGACGAAAATAAGCCAGAGAAAGAGGGTTATCCACTTTCGGAATTAAAGCTATGAAAGTAGAATTAAAACAAGCAGGAATCCTCCCTGAAATTTTGGTATCCTCCACTACTTTCAGCAAATCCACCCCCAACACATCATAAAGAGCCAAGAAAAATTCGATCAACCATCCATCTGGCCTAGGACTTTTGTCTTTTTGGAAGCTATGAAGAACCTCCTTTAATTCCTTCTCAGAAACCTCAGCCATCAATGATATGTTATCTACCTCCTCCACAAATCTCAGAAAAATTTGAGCAACTCTTATCACTTCTGCAAGAGATGCATGTACTGGAGCCTTAAATAGAGCCTTGAAATGATCAACCCCTAGCTTAGATTTTGCCTCAAAGGTAGAATGCTCAATGCCCTGACCATCTCTTAAACTCCAGATAGTATTAGCCGCCTTCCAACCACGAGCATATGCATGAAATCTTTTTTTATTATCATCCCCACATGCCAACCATGTGGCCCTACTTTTCAACCTCCAAGATTCCTCCTTATCCATAAGGAGGGAGTTCCTTCTTTTTTCAAGAGAAACAAGAGTATCTTTATCTACTTGCGATTGAAACCCCCCTCCAATCCCATCATAGATCAAGCATAGTTCCTCTTCCACCTGTTTCAAATCCATATCCTCCCTCTGTCTCTTAACAACCGAGCAAACCTTAACAGCATCCTTGATATGTTTAAAATTATCAGCAAATTGATAAGCCGTAGAAAGAGTGCTATTTGCCCTAAAATGGATCCACCTAGAGAGAACAAGAGCTTTAAATGAATCATCCCTGAGCCAGATTTTGTTAAACTTTAAAGGGCTAGGAGGCTTCCTAGGACCAATCTTAAACTCAATAAAAATAGGAAAATGATCAGATGCACCCCCACATCCAATCCACTGCCTAATTTGAAAAGGCATGTCCACAATCTTCTCAGCCACCAAAAAACTATCAAGTCTCTTCGCTACTCTTCCTTCAGTACATCTATTGTTCCTCCAGGTGGGTTTCATCTTTATGGGCTCAATATTGAGAAAAAGACTCACCTCCAATTTTTGAGTGAAGTAACCAGCCAATAATTCAGTTTGTGCATGAGGACCCTAGACCTCAGACTGGCCCAATGAGAAGTTTAGATCCTCTCCCAAAATCACCGAGTCCCCCTTGAGAAAAGGGTTACCCAGGAATGAGTCCCAGAAAGGGATCCTATCTTGATACGGACCATAAATATTAAAAATATTAAAAGCTTCACCCAGATTTAATGCCAGAAAGTTTAAACTCAGGACCGGCTCCATACCCCAGAAGTTCAGTGGTTTGATAGTTCTTTCATTCCAACCCACTGCCAAACCACCTGACCTCCCTCTAACATCCAGCGTCTCGAAAGTCCATCCCGGCATCCAACCTTCCAATCTAGCTTTGACCATGGCCCCTTCACCTAAAGCCTCTTGAAGCAGGATTATATCCGGACAGTCCAGAAATATAATCCTCTGGAAAGGAGATTTCTTATGGGGACCTGCAGGGCCCCTACAATTATAGGACATAATCTTCATTACACACCAGACTTCAGGGATTGGCTTGCTCTAAGAGCCCTCTCTATTGAAATATGCCTCCCATCATGTACATCCATCATAGCTCTATCATGGGCTCTAGCCAAAAAAGAGATCCTACCCCTGCCCCGAGCTGCTAGGGATTTCCCCCTCCTGAACCCACCTGCACCTTTTTCAGCACTAGATCTCAGATTATAACAAATGACCGGAGAAACAGAGTTTACCAAAGAAGCCAGCATCTGTTCACCTAGATCAAAATCAGAAGCCTTCACTTGGAGAGTTGGCAAAGGAGAAAGAGTAGGCACAACGATAGGTAAAATTCCACAATCATCCTTCCAAACCGAGTCTGAAGTCGAAACCAAGTTAAGAGATATATTGATGATAGGGGAAAATGGGAAAGATCACATGAGAGAATATTTCATCATTGTTAACACTTCCTTCAACATGCCATCATCCCCCAACTGGTAATCCGCTCCATTATGACTACTATGGACCTTCACAACAGATAACGAAACATAGTCAGAAGTTTGAGAGAGTGACTCCATCCAAGAAGAATGACCAGACTCCGCTCCCAACGACTGATATCCCAAATCAATCATATTGCTAAATCCGTTTAAAGTAGGGTTCGAAACACAAGAAGAGGTTGTAGTGGGCATTGGCTACATATTTGAAAGGCTAGAGCCAGCCCCCTTCGAGATCTGTTCCACCTCAGAATGGCTAGAACACCAGCTTTTTGCATGTTGAGAGAAAAAGCCACATTCAGAGGCAGGATGGCCATATGCATGGCACCGACGACATCTTAAAGGAGCATTTTCATAATCAACTAGTTGCTTGATGACATGTTTCCCCCACTGGAGATTCAGAGATTCAGCAAGGCCTTCTCTGATGTTAATCATGACTAGAATCCTAGCAACACGCCTTTGATTTGTCTTAATGAAAGTGAGATCAGCCTCTAGGAAGGCCTCAAGAGTATTTCCAATGCCACGAAGATGTTCCTCTGTCTAGTAATGAAGAGGCAAGCCAAGTATATGAACCCACAATGGGATCGAGTCCACCCTCTCCCTACTTGCATCAAAAAGAGGGTGCCATGGTTTTAGGAGCATTGGCGTATGGTCCAAAGCCCAAAAATAATGCATCACCCATTGGATATGATCAGGATGCAGGAAGTTGAAAGCAAACCACCCCTTTGAGAGGGACACCACCTCAAGCACATATCCAATGGCATCTTTCTAATTCGCTTCAGCCCAAGCTACAACTATTCTCAGAACAAAAAACATCCCCATAGCCCTTCCCACCAGAGTCCTGCTAGCCATTTGTGAAACCTGCTCCCAGCCTATATCTTCACCCAAAACATAGTTATACTCTGCTCTTTTTACCTTGATCCATTTCTTTTTTCTGCCCCACTTCTTCATCTCTCCAGCCTCCCTTACTTTGCTTGAGCCCTTCTCTTTTGTGCCTACAAAAGTAGGTACCCCACACTATTCTTCAAAGCTTATATGGTTTGGGACAGCTCTCAAGCCCTCCCTTTCACTAAGACCATCCACCCCTCTATTCGTGAACACAGAAGGATCCAGTTCCTTTTCATACTCTCGTAAACTCACTCTCTGATAAACACCCACATCTAGATCCCTCTCTTCCGCATCCAAACAATGTATAATCCTCTTCCCCTACAAATCGTGTCCCTTTACCAATGGTGCCGCGCTCCCTCTGCCAGTCAAATCTCCACTGGCCCTCCCATCTTGTCTGCCTTAAAAAAAAAATGATGACAGCCTTCCTACATCAATGGATAAATGGGGCTCCTCATCTCCTTGAGAACGCAACCCTAGCTCCTGCACACAG